>PVKH010004011.1:0-23999 GCA_004027955.1 Chaetophractus vellerosus
AGGTCTTGGTACCTGAACTTGCCCTGCTGCGTTTTGTGGTAAAGGATTATGACTGGAAATCCCGAAATGACTTTATTGGTCAGTACACCCTGCCTTGGACCTGTGTGCAACAAGGTGAGCCAGTCCTCTGATCCTTGGCCAGGACCCCAACTCTGGCTGCCTTTCTAATGTCATCTTGCCCCTTTCCAGGTTACCGTCACATACACCTGCTCTCCAAGGATGGCACCAGCCTCCACCCAGCTTCCATCTTTGTGCACATCTGCATCCGGGAAGGGCTGGAGGGGGCCGAAGCCTGAGGCAGGCACTTCAGGGGGAGGGAGAGTGCAATAGCTTTAGATGGGGGAGAAAAACCTGGAAGGATGCTCCAGAGAGGGGCAATGGAAGCAGTAAAAATCAAGCTTTGGATTGTGCATTTCTAGTCACAAAATTAACTCCCCCTTCCAAACAAGCAAATCTAGGGCTTGATTTCTCACCTTCCTTCTCTTCCCTTCCCTTTTCACAAGCTTTTGGTCTCTTTCCCTTTCTGTACTCTACACAGGAGCTCCCTCCTTTCTTTTGCTGTAGCCACAATCCCATACCCAGATCAGGTCTAATCTCTCGTCAACCCTGGCTCAGACATGGATTACAACTAGAAACCCAGAGAAGGGCTTGGGGCAGAGAAACCCAATAAGGCATTATCTCCTCTCCCCCTAACTTCCTCAAAGTCCAGAGCCAAGGGAAGAATGACTCAAAGCTCAAGGTTCCCCAGGACTATATCACAACGTTCAAGAATACCCCGCATAATCCTCAAAGTCCCCACTGGACTGTTCCTCTCTAGCCCCAACTATAAAAATAGAGCTTCTCTCTCCAATCTTGCTTGGTTATGGCCTGCCATTATTGGGCAAGGGGAGGTATAAGGGTTGGGGGACATTTGGGTAGACAGGTGGGGCAGGGAAAAGGTAGAAAAACAAGTTACCAGAGACATCCCTATCGTCACTACAATTGCCACACAGGAAGGGCTCAGAAGTACAGCTTCTAAAGGGCAGGACGAAAGGACAAGACAAAGGACTATGTGGACCCAGCTCTCCTCAAGAGTTTGCCTGGAATAGTCATGCTTTATATCAGTTTTCCCAGCATAATTACTAATAATAGTACCCTTTTTAATTTCCCCAGAGCCCCAGTTTAGATGATCAATTACATAGTCATTCTGAGTTCTGGATCAGAGATTCACTGTTCCAATCATCTGCCTTTCACACTATCCCGTGCTTTAATGTCTCACTGGAGCTGCTGAGCCAATCTGAGACTTGATGATGAATTAAAGCTGTTTCCTGGAGGAGGCTTAGTGTGGTAATCTTACCTCAACAGAACTGGGGGGCTCAGAAGTAGGAAGCAGGGCCAGGGCCAGGACAGGCTCAAAGACAGAGAGAAGCAGACCTGGGCCTATCTCAGAATCAATCACTGAGTAAGATGAAAGGACACAAAGGAGAGGGAGGTCTGAGAGGGGACAGGTCTAATAGTGATGACAGTCAAAGAATGTTAAGACAAGGATTTCAATAAGTGTGTAAGCTAGTAATCATTCTCTGTTTAACATGCTTTATAGAGCATTGGATACAAAGCACATGCAGTAGATATAACTGTTTTGAGGCTACCCAAAGAAAACAGGGCTTGACATAGTAAGAAGGAAAGAGAAGAATGGAGTGAGTAAAACCAAGATCTTATAGCCAGAGACTTTGGTGGGGTGATGGTAAAGAAACTGTAAACTCACAGGTTAAAAACACACTTGTGCCTCAACAAGAAATCAATGTTCCAGTCCATGTCTCTCTTTTATACAGCCATCAACATTAAAGTACTATAGCCAGAGTCCCAGGAAGGTTCTAGTCTCCTGACACCCAAATACAGCCCTTCCTTAGGCCCTGAGCTCCTCAGGCTAACTCTGGTTCCAGTCTGTGTATCTCACATAATACCCTCTTCTTGTCTGGAGGGTGGGGTAGGCTCTCAGCCCTCAGGTCCAGTGGGGGGAGCAGCAGGAGCGGGAGGGATAGGATCCTCCAACTGCACGTCATGCAGGTGTACCGTGGGGGTGGTGGGGTCTTTGCCTACGCCCTGGTTTGGGTCAGCCTGGTCGGGGTGATGCCTGCGCACATGCTTAACCACCTGGAATTTCTGCTTGGCCTTGTAGCTGCAGAGGCGGCAGAAGAAGGGATGGCGGTCGGTGTGAGTGAGGGCATGGTGGCGCAGGCCAGCAGCCCAGCGGAAAGCACGGTGGCATACATTGCACACATAAGGTTTGGCCTCGCTGTGCTTGCGGAGGTGGGTGCGCAGCAGGAAGCGTGTCTTGAAGGCCTTGCCGCACTGCTCACACATGAAGGCCCGTGCTTCCCGGTGCCGTGTCTCCCGGTGCACTCGCAGTGCATCAGCCCGGTTGGTGCAGTACTCGCACTCTGGACACTGGTATGGCTTCAGTCCTATAGGACAGGGCAAAGACAGGGGAAGGCAGAGTAAAGGTAGGGTCTCCTCAGATCACCACTGAAGGGGATGGAAAAGGTTCAGCGAACCATAAGCATCACTGTGATTCTGGGACATAAAGAACCAGGAAAGGAAAAGGATGAGTTAGAATGGGGGAACACTTCACTTCTCCTTACTCATGATAGTTCCATTATGTCTGTGTAGGAAACAAGTAGACCTGCCCTCGGTCACTCATATATGAGTTGGGGGGTTCTCAGCTGGGGCAGGTAAACTAGTATCAGTACCTGGAAAGCTTTTCCAAAGTACACATGCCAGGCTCTCAGGTTCACCCCTTTTATGATTCTGATAGGTTTTCATTGGGGTGGGGAGCCATTCTGGTACATAGTCCTCCAATCCACTCCTTACCCCCAACGTAAAAATTGATGTTGGAACTGAATCTGAATAAGGACATACACCACCCCAAGGAGGTTAGGTGTGTCAGGTGGTGGGAGAAGCCCTTGGGCCTGTCAAAACCACAGACTCACCTGTGTGCTTGGTCATGTGATACTTGAGCTGGTTGACCCACTTGCACTTATAGCCACACTCAGGGCACAGGTACTTCCGTTCCTCCTTGTGGATCCGCATATGGTACTGGAAAATGGCAGAAGCAAATAATATATCTAGATAATGCACACTCCTTGGTACACACTGGATGTTGAAGTAGGGATGAGCAGTCAGAGAAACTACTGGCAGATAATCCTGTTCCCTGCTACCAGCCTATCCATACTTGCACTGCCAATCTGGTACTCCAGTCTGGTCATTTGGACACCATCTCAACCCATTCAGCTTTCCCTTATATCTGTCCTGAGTTTGAATATCTGCTCTGCCACTTACTGGTTGTGTCCTTGGGTGACCTAACCCCTAAATCTATAAAATGGGGATTAGTCAAATGGAATGGAAAGAAATTTCCTCAACATGATAAAGGGCCTACAGGAAAAACCCACAGCTAATAACATACTCAATGGTGAAAGACTAAAAGCTTTCCCTCTAAGATCAGAAACAAGACAAAGATGTCCATTGTCATCATTGTTATTCAACATTGTACTGAAGTTATACCAGAGCAATTAGGCAAAAAAAAAAAAAAAAAAAAAATCCCCAAAAATCCACATCAAAGCTACTAGAGCTAATAAATGAATTCAGCAATCTGGCATGGTATAAGATCAACATGCAATAATCAGATAATTAATGAACTATCTGAAAAGGAAATCAAGAAAAAATTCATTTATGATAGCAACAAAAAGAATCAAATATCTAGGAGGAAATTTAACCAAGGATGTAAAGGACAAGTACAAAGAAAATTACAAAACATTGCTAAAAGAAATTGAAGAAGACATAAATAAATGGAATGACATTGCATACTCATGATTTGGAAGACTAAATATTATAATGTCAACCCTACTCAAAGAGATATACAGATTTAATGCAATCCCAATAAAAATTCTAACAGCTTTCTTTGCAGCAATGGAAAAGCCAATCATAAAATTTATATGGAAGGGTAAGGGTCCCTGAATAGCCAAAACCTTATCCTGAAAAAGAACGAAGTTGGAGGACTCACACGTCACAATTTAAAAATTTATTACAGGGAGCAGATGTAGCTCAGTGGTTGAGTGCCTGCTTCCCATGTATGAGGTCCTGGGTTCAATCTCCAGTACCTCCTTAAAAAAAAATATTACAAAGCTACAGTCATCAAAACAGCATGGTACTGGCACAAGGACCAATGGGTCAAACTAAGAGTTCAGAGATAGACTCTCCCATTGATAACCAATTGATTTTTGTTTCCTGTTTCTTTCCTTTTTTTTAAGAAGTTGTAAGCTTACAAAACAATCATGCATAATGTGCAGGATTCCTATACATCACCCCTCCACCAACACCTTACATTGTTGTGGAATATTTGTTACAGATTATGAAAGAACATGATCAGACTATTACCACTATGTCCAAATGATTTTTCTTATTTTTGAGGTACTGGGCATTGAACCTGGAACCTCATATGTGGGAAGCTGGTGCTCAATCACTGAGCCACATTGCTTCCCTGAGTTGGTTTTCTCATTCATTTTGCTTATTGTTTGTTTTTGTTTTTTCAGGAAGCACTGGGAACCAAACCCAGGACGGACCTCCCATGTGGGAGGTGGGCTCTCAAACATTTTAGCCACACCCACTCTCAATGGCCAACTGATTTTTTTTTTTTTTAAAGATTTATTGTGTTTATTTATTTCTCCTACCCCCTTGTAGCTTTGCATTTGCTGTGTCCTGGTTTTCTTTTCAGGAGGCACTGGGAACCGAGCCCAGGACCTCAGATGTAGGAAGGAAGCGCCTAATCCCCTGAGCCACCTCCACTCCCTGCTTTGTTCTATCTCTCATTGTGTTTTTCTCCTGTCTCTTGTTGCGTCATCTTGTTGCATCAGCTCACCGCACCTGCCCATCACGTCAGTTCACTGTCCTGCTCGTCCTCTTTTAGGAGGCACCGGGAACCTCTGCTCCCTGCTTTGTTGCACATTTCATTATGTTTTTCTTCTTGTGTCTCTTGTTCTGTCAGTTTGCTGTGCTGCCAGCTTCCTGTCTTCCCTAGGAGGCACTGGGAACCAAACCATGGACCTCCCATGTGGTAGGTGGGAGCCCAATCACTTGGGCCACATCTGCTTCCCCCAATTGATTTTTTTTTTTTTAAAGAAATCTTGCTTTTTCCTTTTTAGATTTATTTTTTTAAGATTTATTTATTTACTTTTTATCCATGTTAATCCACCCCCCACCTTTGCTGTTTCTGTGTCCATTCATTGGGCAAGTCTCTGTGTCTGTTTCCTGCCCTCTCCTCTCATCCCTCTCCTGTCCTCACTGGGATTCGATCCAGGGAACCTCTGATGTGGGAGAGAGGTGTTCTGCCACCTGCGCCATCTCAGTTCCCGGTTTTTCGGTGCATCTCGTCTTGGCTTTCCCCTGCATCTCTCTCCTGCTACATCATCATCTCGCTGCGTGGTTTGGCGGGGCCTGATGGCGCACCCGTGCACTTTCTATATTTTTCTCTATTTTACTGGGAGGTCCCAGGGATCGAACCCAGGTTCCTCAATATGGGAAACAGACATCCGACCACTTGAGCCACATCTGCCCCCCCCCCAAATGATTTTTGACAGGTGTGCCAAGTCCAGTATACACAATGCAGGAAGAAGAGTCTCTTCAACAAATGGTACTGGGAAAATGGACTATCCCTACACAAAAGAATGAAGATGGACTCCTACCTCACACCATATAGAAAAATATACTCAATATGGATCAAAGACTTAAATGTAAGAATCAGGACTTCATCAAAATTAAAATCTTTTGTATGTCAAAGAACTTTAACATGAAACAACCAACAGGGGAAAATATTTGGAAGCCACATATCCGATAAAGTTTTAATATCCAGAATATATAAAGAAATCTATAACTCAACAAGAAAAACAACCTAATTAAAAATTTAGCAAAAGAACTGAATAGACCTTTCTGCAAAGAAGATATACAAATGGCCAAAAAACACACAAAAATATGCTCAACATCATTAGCCTTTAGGGAAATACAAATACAAATCACAATTTGATACCATTTCATACCTACTAGAGTGGCTACTGTTTAGAAAATGGAAAAGAACAAGTGTGGAGAGGATGTGGAGAAATTAAGAACACTCTTCCATTGCTGATGGGTTTGTAAAATGGTGCAGCCACTGTGGAAGACTGTTTGGTGGTTCCTCAGAAAGTTAAGTATAGAATTATTATATAAACTGGCAATCCCATATCTGGGCATATATCCCCCCAAATTGAAAGCATGAACAGATATTTACACACCAATGTTCATGGTGGCATTACTCATAACTGCCCAAATTAGAAGCAACTCAAGTGTTCATCAACAGATGAACGGATAACCAAAATGTGAAATATATATATAAATCTTCAATGAAATATTACTCAGCCATAAAGAGGAATGAATTTCTAATACATGTGACAACATGGATGAACCTTGAAGACATCATGTTGAGTGAAATAAGCCAGACACAGGACAAACATTGTATGATCTCATGGATGTGAGATAATTAGAAAAAGCAAACTCACAGAGTCTGAAACTATAAAACTATAATAGAGATTACCAGGGGTAGGGTGGAGGTAGGGAATGGGGAGTTAATGCTAAATTGATATAAAATTTCTGTTTGGGGTTACGAAAATGGTTTGGTAATGGATGGTGATTGTTGTACAACGTTGTGAAGGTAACACTATGAACGATATATTTGAATGTGGTTAAAGGAGAGGTTTTAGGTAGTATACATATATTACTGGAATATATCTTTTTAAAATGGGACTGTACAACATAGACATCGAACCCTCAAGTAAACTATGGACTACCGTTAATAGAGTAATTATAATAATGTTGTTTTGTCAATTGTAACACATTTACCACACCAATGCAAAGTGTTAATGATAGGGAAAACTGCGTGTATGGGCAGGGTATATGGGAACTCTATTTTCTGCAAATCTACAACTTCTCTAATAATAATAAAAAAGCATATTTCATGTTTTTGAAAAGATTAAAATTACAGTGGCTGGCAAACAGGAAGTGCTCAATAAATGTTAGCTACTATCATTATCCAGATTATCCCCAACCTATTACATGTCTTTATCATATGCCAAGCATGAATTATGGAATTGAATCTTTGTAGCAACCCTATCAATTGGGTAAGCATTATCCTCTCTTTCTACAGATGAAGAATCTGAGGCTTGGAAAAGTTAAGAAACTTGGCTGAAGATCATACAGCTAATATTTGGAAGAGTCAAGATCAGAGAACCTAGGTAGTTGAGAAGCCTACACTCCTCCACCCCCTGTCCCCATGGTCCCTGACCTTACCTTGAGGCGAGAGGGGTCAGCACAGGCATAGGGGCAGAGGTGACAGTGGTAGGGCTTTTCTCCAGTGTGGATGCGGCTGTGCCAGGTGATCTTCTGGCGGTTCTTGGTGCTATATGCACAGTCAGTACACTTGTATAGCCGGGTCCCCCCATGCCCCTTCACATGGTGATCTAACACCAGCTGATGGCGACACGCAAAGTCACAGAAGGGGCAGTGCAGAGGAGGCTGACCAGAATCCCCATCCGAGGCCACTGCTGCTGCTGCTGTGTCCTCATGTTGCTCCAGGTAGTGCTTCACCAGGCCCACCCGTTCCCGAGCAGCGAAGTCACAGAGCTGGCAGCGGTGGCTGAAATGTTGCTGCCTCCGGTGTTCATCCAGCGCTGGCCGAGTAGGGAAGGCCTCCTGGCAGGCCCCACACTCAAGTCGTGGGTGCTGTTTACGGGTGTGTCCTCGCAGGCTGGCAGGGCTGGGGCACAGCAACCCACAGTGGGAGCAGTGCAAGGGCCCCTCAGGGGCCTCTGTGGGAGAGCCAGGGGCTGGGGGTGCAGGTTCGGGGTGCCGGCGCAGAGCATGCTGCTTGAGTGCCGTCTCTGAGCTGAACTGGGCTTCACATTGGGGACAGGCGAAGGCTGGAGTGCCCTGGTGGCAGCTCTTGACATGGCGAGTGATGTCGTGGCGGAGATAGCCACTATAGTCACAGAGTGGACAGAAGTGTGTGGGGGTTTTGTCATGCACCCTCAGCTGGTGCAAGCGAAGCTTCGAGTTGGTACCAAATGTCTGGGGGCAGGAGCTGCAGGGTATGCGGCCAACACCCGTGTGCCGGGACTGGTGCGCCTCCAACCGGTACCTCCTGGTTGTGGAAAAGTCACAGAAAGGGCACTGGTGTGGCTTCACCCCTTCGTGTTTTAGCCGGCGATGCTGCTGCAGGCATCGGCTCTGTTTACAGGTGAAGCCACAATCTCCACACTGAAGAGGGGGCCGGGGGCTGCGAGCTGTAGCTGTAGTGGGGTGCCGCCTCTTTTGGTGGAGCCGCAGGGCAGCTGCAGCAGAGGCAGTGAATGGGCAGAGGCCACAGTGCAGCTCTCCAGACTCAAGGGGGCAACCCCGGGCCTGGTGAGTCCTCAGAGCCCGTTCCTGCTGACAGCTAAAGGGGCACGTGGGACAGGAGAAGCGAGCACCCTTCTGCCTCTGAACCAGAGGTATGTCCCCACCAACCAGGCTGGACTCTCTACCCCTTTTGCTCAGGGAAGCAGAGTCCCCATTGCTCAGGGAGGTTGCAATAGGCTGGGTCTGGGGGGCCCTTCTCTTCCCTCCCCGACTACGTCCCAACCGGCAGCCTTCAGCCACGTGAGAGGTAATGGAGGAGAGCCGAAAACAAAGGAATGTGCAAGAGTTGCAGTGAAATTTGCCCTGCTCAAAGTGGAACTTTTCAGGGGTTTCTGTGGGTGAGGAGCTTCCTGTAGGAGGGACTGGGGAGTCAGAGGGTATGGCAGGAGGCTCCTCTATTTCTTCTGGCTCTCTGGGAAGCTCAGAAGGCACATCTTTTGGGAGCACTAATTCTACTTCTAATGGTGTAGGTGGGGACTTCCCACCCTCTGTATCTTCTGAGGCCTGGTTGCCTGTGGGCAGAGGATGCAGAGGGATGGGTGAATCTGGTCTTGGCAAGCCCTTGTTCTTTCTGAGCTGAACAGGGCACTTCTTCAGCAGGTGGGTGCTGAGGCCACGCTGTTGCTTGAAGCTAGCACCACACTCGGGGCACAGTAGGGGCTCTCGGCGGCCCTGGCACCCAGCCCTAGAGTGCAGACTCAGGGCCTTCTCCCTGCGGGTGATAAAAGGGCAGTGTGGGCAGCGGAAGGCCCGCCCCTCTCCCTGTATCACTACCATTTGTACTCGCCCCTCCAGCACCAGTGCCTCTGCCTGTTCTTTGTCCTGCCTCCTTAGGGCCTTAAGTAATGACTCTGATTCAGCAAACTGGGGCAAAGATGCGGTCTCAGCCAGCGGAGTTGCTTTGAAGGTTTCCACCCAGCTGTTAGGGTGCTCCTCTGAAGATGGGGCATTTCTGGGGGTCTCAGGTACTGACTTCTCCAGAATGGGCTCTTCTTCAGCACCCACACCAGAAGGCCCAACACCTTCAAAGCTGGGCAGCTCTGTCAAAGCTCCATCTGGTCCTTCCAGTTCCAGGGGACCCGAAGAATCCAGGGACCTAAATGCCATACGGGCTGTTTCAGCAATTTCCTCAAGAGGTGGCTCAGCCACAGACTCTAGCTCTACTCCCAGGGCCTCCAGGTGTAGTGTGCAGCTACCCTCATCCACCTCCGCTGGGCTGGGGCTGCCAACCAGGTCACCCCCCTGGGGAGCCTCACTGCCATCCTGTCTACCAGCACCATTTTCCTCATTTGTCTCTGGCGGGGCCTGGTTTAAGCTGGGGTCCACCACAGTCTCTAGATCATGGCCTGGCCCCTCTGGCTGACCAGACAGGTGATTTGAGGGCTGTGAGTCTGATGGGGGTGTCGGACACTGCCTGGTCCCCTCTGGCTCCTGGCTGGCATAGCGGAGCTGCCAGACCTGGTCCCCAGGCACATAGCCATGGGCCTTGCGCTTGTGGAAGAAGAGGGCAGTGTTGCTGAAGGTGCGGTAGTCGCAGAGGGCACAGCGAAACTCACGGAGGCGAGTATGCTTGCAGTTCTCATGGCTCAGCAGGGCCTGCTTGTGGCGGCTCTGGTAGCTGCAGTAACGGCAGGGGTAGAGTGGGGCTGGTGTGCCAGGATGGTGCTGTGAAGCCATGTGCTTCTGCAGTTCATACTTCCGCTTGCAGGCGAAGGCACACACCTCGCACATCAGGGACTTGCCTTGGTGCCGCAGCTTGTGGCTGCTCAGTTGATCAGCCCGGTGACAGCGATAGGAGCACTGGTTGCACTGGTATCTGGCAAGGAAAGCAAACATGGGAAGCAATCACGATGATAAATCAGTTATAACAACTAAGAGTCCCTGAAAAAGTCCTTAGTATCAGCCAGGCTCTACAGTCAGCATTGTACATGCATCATCTAACTTACTCCTCCTTTCCACTACCCACACAGACTGGGCCACAGGCATAGAAGCCAGCTGTGACAACAGAAATGAGATGATGGGACCAGAGAAAGACATTTAAGCGTCTCCTCTCTAGGGAGTGGAGAGAGCACTGGGGCCAAAGATTTGGATCCAAGAGGAGGCTAGACTGGCACAAAGTTCTTGAGATAGAGATGGGGATGCATGCGTGTTCGTACCTGAGGTCTCCTGCATGCTTTCGCATGTGCACGCTGAGGTAGTGCTTCCACTTGGTGACATAGCCACACTCGGTGCACATGTAATCCTTGGCGTTGGAGTGAGTCAGCATGTGCTTGGACAGGTAGCTCACATCCCGGCATGTAAAATCACACAACTCACACTTGTGAGGCTTCTCACCTTCATGGGGGGTAGGGATGAGAAGGGAGAAAACACAGGTCAGACTTAGATCCTGGGAGCTGACAGATCGAATTCCCCAGCAAGCTTGCCCTGATGCTAGCAGGAGAGAAAGCTTCATGTGCTACTCAAAGTGCTAAAAGCATCAGAATATTCAATGCTGCTTCATATCCCTCTCAGCCAACTACTCCCCCGGCTTCTACACCAATGAAGATGGGAAAAAAGTAAAGACTGAGCTTTTCAAAACTAAGTTTAAAGTCCACTCTTGATATTGTTATACAGCATGCTGGCACTAATGGCCGACTACTCCACCTGGCCCAGTTTCTTCCAGTTTTCTGGAAGAGAAGGAGAAAGAAATTAGGCAATAGAACATGGTGGTTAAGAACTCTGATTCTGGAGACTGGCAGAGAACAAAAATATTAATTGCCAACATTTATTCAGTGTTCACTACATGCCAGGCACTTTTCTGAGCACTTCATAAAAACGCGTCTTCTCATTGAATCCAACAACATCCCTACAATACATTTACTATTATTACCCCCATTTTACAGATAAAGGTATTAAGGCAGAGAAGTCACAAAGCTATGAAATGGTGGTTCAAATTCCAGTTTACCACTTTGCAGCTCTGGGCAGGTATTCAACCCCTCTAAAAAGGCGGCAACAAAAATAGTGACCTCAGATGGTTGTTGTAAAGATTAAATGAGGGCCGGCCGTATAGCCCAGTGGATAGGCGCTGGTACCACATGGGAGGCCCCGGGTTTGGTTCCCGGGGACCTCTCCTAGCGGGCAGACCGCCTTGAGAAGGGCAAGCCGCCATGGGCGGGCCGGAGCCGCCGTGGGCAGGGCAAAAAGCTGCCACGGACAGGGCAGGTCGCCCGCGAATGGAGCGCAGCCAGCCCGCAAACTGAAGCGGAGCTGGCCATGAATGGAAGCAGAAGCCGCCCACAAGTGGGGCAAAGCCGCCTGTGCAGTGACCAGTCTTAGCGCGTCGCCACAACTGGGGGAGACAATGCGGACAGAGAGCAACACAAGAATGGACACACAGCAAGAGCAAGCAGAAAGGCAGGGGGGAATGTAATAAAAAAAAGGTTAAATGAGATGTCCCAATGTCCTCAGGGGTGCCCAGTGAGAACTCAATGACAAGCCGTCTGTGTAGTTGGCCTGGCACTAAGAGCCTGGGGGCGTGTCCCTCCAGGGCCCCTCCCCAGCATCCCTGCCCACCCACACAGCCCCTTTCCCTAGGGTGAAAGGCAAGCAGTGTGGTGTTCTGGTTGATTCTCCTACTTGCTGTGTGATTTTTGAATAGGCCACTTAACTTCTCAGAGATTGTTTTCTCATCTTTACCTGCCTTCCTTACAAGGTTATTATGGAGTATATGGGATAATGCATTTGAAATAACTCTGTAAATTGTAAAGCACTACATAGTTTAAGATTTTTAGGAAATGCCTCAGAAACACGAGACTTCGTGACTAAAGCATGTGTAGAGACAAACTGCTCAAATGGAACAACAATGGCTTTGCCCCGAGCTGCTTAAAATTGCCCTCTCATCTTTGATGAGATTCTCTGATGTTCTGCCAATCTGCTGATGCTTACATAGAGATTGCAAATAGGATGATGCAGGGGCAGGAAGCCTGATTTGGTTGTCATACAAAGCATCAGTAATGCTGGTAACCAATCAGTCTTGAGTTGAAACATCTGCAACTTCCAGGTCACTGGCAGTGACCTGTTTCAATGTCATGGGTGCCTAAGCTATGGAAGGCTGTATGGATGGTTCAGTCCCCTCACCTCTTCTCTCACTGCACATCCCAAAACTTGAATTACAAAGGAAGGTATCTGTCCTGCTAAGTTTGGGGCAAGGGTAGGACAGGGACTTAAGGGTTAGGCCAACAGCATAGCGGTTAGAGCACAGTGGTTAGACTCAGACCGCCTGGATTCAAATCTAGATTGACCACTTTACTAGCTGAGGGACACTCAACTTAAGCCTCACCTGAAAAATCAGAACACTAGCCTTCTCTCTAGGAATACTAGACTGAATGAGAAAACGTGTGCAAAGTCCTTTGTGTGTTAACTGGTACACACTAAAAGCTCATGTTAGTCTTCATCATCATCATCATCAATATTGCATAATTGTAAAGGTGAAGCCAGCTCACCTGTATGAAGCAGCATGTGTCGGATGAGCACCCTTTTGTGGGCTGTGGCAAAGTTGCACTCAGGGCACTGGTGGATCTTCTCATTAGCATGCATCTTGCCCACGTGGTCCTGGTAGGCCACGGGGTTGAAGGTGGCAAAGGGGCAGAAGGTACAGCGCAGCTCTTCACTGCCAGGGTGGCCCTGCTTCTTATGCTTGCGGAACAGATGCTTGTTGGAGCAGGCAAAGTCACAGTGCGGGCAGTGGAAAGCATAGTGGCTTTTGTGGTGGGTTTCCATGGCCTCGGCTGTGGCGAAGAGCAGGGGGCATGAGTGGTGGCGGCACTCCACAGCCCGCACCCCATGGGCTTCCTTCAGATGCTTTACAAAGGCTTTACGGTCGGGTGCTGCATAGGTGCAGCCTTCCTGAAAGCAGTGAAGAGGCAATGGCTCTGCGGCAGCTGCAGCTGTGTGGCTCTTGAGGTGCTCCTTGAGAGCCTGGCTAAGGCGGAATTCTTTGCGGCACACAGGACAGGTGTAGGTGTCTGAGTAGAAGTTGGAAATAGCCTCGTGCATGCTGGCCATGTGGCGGTTGAGTGCATTTCTCTCCACTGCACTGTAGTGGCAGAGAGGGCAGCGGTGGGCCTTCTCGCCCAGCTCCCGCAGCAGGTGGGTCTTCAGCTTGCTCTTACTGGTGAAGAACTTGTGGCAGTTGGGGCACTGGAGGCTGGGGTCTGGAAAGTGCAGATGCAGATGCTCCACCAGATGGGTCCTCTTCTTAAAGCAGCGCTTGCACTCTGGACACATGTGGGTCTTGAAGAGGGACTCAGCACCAGAAGCCACATCCCCTGGGAGAGGTCAAGGGAATCATCAGGGAAATGCAGAGAGAATTGAGAGTAAGACTCTTTGATTGGTCAGGGGCTGGCCAGATAATGGGAGAACCCCAATTTGCCCAGACACATTGTACTCTCAAAGAACTGACACTAGGAACTCAAGTATTCAGAGAGACAAAACCACAGAGGACTTCTCAGACCTTCCTGTGGCCCATTTGATCTACTTCACCCAGCCACCCAGTATTCCTGAGGTTTTTTTTGGAGCTGCTCAAAACAACAATCTGGATGGGGCATGCCTGTTCTTCCTGCCCTTGTTCTATGAGGCGGGCAGATGGACCAGCAGGGTTGTTTGATAGGAAAAGAACCCATAGGAAGTAAGCAGAAGGGATGAGGAGAAGGTAAAGGACTCTTACTTCCAAACACTGGCTCACTAGGTTTGAGATAATAGAGACCTGGTAATAAATACAATACAATCAGATCTTTCCTATTTACCAGGCACTAAATGTACTCCCTGTGGGATGGGTTTTAAATGTTATACTAATGGGTAGGAAAACTGGGAAGCAAGAATTCAGAAAAAAACCTCAGGAGGCTCAAAGCCAGACAGGACAGGCTGCTGCTCGATCATCAATAACCTTTGGCATCTTTGTGATGGACATTACTGTCCCCCCACCCCAGCAAAAGAGCTTTCTGCTAAGGAAAACCAGCCCAGGAGAACAAACTGTTTACTACTACCCTGTGTTATTAAAAGTCTTTACCCATTTACCATTTTCCCACTTGATATGTCAAGGTGGAATAGAAAGAACTGAAGGGTTTGAACCAAAGCTCAGATGACCCAAACCCTAGAGCCTCAATGCCAGGCTTTCCACAATCCATTCCTCTCTACCACCAAAAGCCTCAAGCCTAATGAAGTTTTTACCTTCCAACTGCTGAATCCCCTGGCCTTTATCCACGGCTTTCTGGGAGTCCTTCTGGGTGCCACTCTCCTCTTCTTCCTCCTCTTCAGCTGACTCTGGCCCAGGCAAGGGTACATCTGCCCCCTCTGATGGCTTTCCCTCTCCTGAGGGCAGTTTGGGTGCTGTAGATACATAAAACCAGATGAAGTCTACAGGAGCCAATGATAGCACTGAATGCTTGTACTTCTCCATTTGGTGACAGGAAGAGCCACCCTCCTCCCCATGTAGCATGAGGGAATCTTAGGTTCAAGGTAAATAAATTTATTGCCTCAAGGCAGGGATAGGAAGACTGGGAGCTCAGTGGTCAACACTGCTCCAGTCTACACTAAATCAAGCCTCAGGTAACATCAACCTCAGGTAACATCAACCTCAGAGAGTTGGAAGGTAAGAGCTTTGAGGTCATTGTGGGGGCTGAGAGGTAGAGAATGGGCAGACTGGACTTCCCTAGTTCAGGTCACCCAGGGATAATAATGCCTGGGCCCTGGTGAAAAGACCCCATTCCCGATCCCAAATTGGTCTACTGAGAAACCCAACTTAGCAATTCAGGGTTACACCTTGCCCCCGTAAATCCCCAACAGAGGCAGAAAAGAACATAATGATTCTTCCCCAGGAAAGAGAGGTCTTCTTTTTTGAGCACCAGAGCACAACTGAATCTTAAGCAGGCCTCTCCTTGTCTGTTTTCTCTATTTCTTCCTGCTCCTCTTTTTTTTTAAATACCAAGAGGTGTAAGGATCAGTGAACCACCACCCCTTTTAAAGGTTTCTTTTTAAGAAGAACTCAGGTTTCTCCTGCCTGATGCCCCAATCCCAAATGCTCTAATAGGGAGTCTACAGGCATTCACCAGGGGCTACTGTCACTGATGGGCATTTTTGCTTTTGTGCCCCAAAGCTCTGAAATGGATCAGAATATTGGTTAAGTAAATTCAAAGCCACAATGCAGCCAAAGCACTTCACTCATTCTTAGGGACAAAGATATCCTCTTGTTCATATTTTCTGACTGGTCCAAGGTTTCCAGATGCCTTTCCATGTCATCCAGTATCTCTGTCCTCCTGAGCCACTATTCTGGATTCCCTTGTACTCACGCACATTCATGGCATGAAAACTGCTGCCTCTCCTAAAAGACTGATAGTGGCTGCATTCAAGGCAGGGGACTGATGGACCTGTTGCCTCATACCTGGCAGCAGCTCCTGGGATGGAAGGCTCTGAATGGCAGAAAGATCCCCCTGTGTCCCAGTTCCATGGCTCCGCTGATGCTGCCGGAAGAGTTTGATGTTGGAGCCCATGAAGCTGCAATGACTGCAGTGGAAAGGGTAATGGGTCTGCCGGTGCAGCTCCATGTCCTGCTGGCTCCCAAAGAGCAAGGGGCAGCCCCGGAAAGAACAGGGCACAGGAACCGTTCTGTGTGTCTGCCTCAGGTGGTGCTGAAGACCCTTGCGATCTTCAGTGGAGAACACACAGCCGGACTCTGGGCAGGAGAAGGTATCTGGAGTGCCCCGGTGAATCTTGAAGTGGCTCTTCAGGGCCTGGGGTTGGGCAAACTCCTGTCTACACACAGGGCATAGTAGAGGGCTATCTGGTGAGCTCCGGCCTTGCAGAGGGCCAGGAAGGGTAAGGTTGCTGGTGGGCAGCTCTGCAGAGCACAGGGGGCTAGACAGGTCCTGCACAGGCTGTATAAGGGTCTCAGTGCACTGGTGCAGGGCCAGCAGAGTGGGCTCTGCGAAGCTCTGCTCACAGCGCTCACAGAAGTACACCTCCACCACCTTTACCAGGACACCTGCAGGCAAAGGACCGACAGAGAAAGGCACAGAATCAGATGGAATGAGACTCATAGGAGTCTGTTAGTAATAGAAAAGGTAGGTGAGTATTTTAATATTTGTGGAGTGGAGATGGACTTTAAATCTGGCTCTGCCACCTGGACTATATGCCCCATAAGTCTGAGACAGTTTACCTTGCATTTGTGTTTCTATTCCCAGTATCTCCCATAATACATGGCACAAAATAGAAGCTTAATAGGTATTTGCTTAATGAATGAACAAACATTAACCAAATTCAGAAAACACTAAGAAAAGACAATATATTTTGTCCAAATAAAAATAAGAAACTTCCAAAAGGAGACAATGACCCAATAAAGCTAAAAGACATGTGACAAACTGGGGATAATCTTTGTAACATAAATGACAAAGTATTACTTTCAAATTCCATAAAAAGCTTTACAAACTAATTGAAAAGATGGACCCTATACAGAATAATAGGCAAAAGCCATAAGCAGACAAGTTGCAGAATACAAATAACCAATAAACAAAAGAAGATATTCAGCTCTACTAATTATCAAAGAAATGCAAATCAAAACAGGAAACTTACCATCTTCCCCTCTATTGGATCAGTAGATTGGTTGCAACCAGTGTTGGCATGAGTATAAGGAGAAAGGCAAAAGCACACACTACTGGTGGGGATGTAAACTGATAACAATGTTCTGGAGGGCAATTTGTTCTACAATTTGAAAAGTGTAATTCAACTTCTAGGAATTTACCCAACAGGAATACTTTCACAAGTGCACAGGCTTGGGTAGAAGGATGTGTATCACAGAGTGGTTCATAATAGAAAACTGGAAATGACCTCAATGTCCCAAAAGAGAGATTGGTGAATAAATTAAGGTAGGTACATACAATGGAAGGGCAAACACCCAGCTGAGATATACAGATTGGTATTTTTTCAAACGAAATATTTTTCATTTCAAAAGAAAATAGTTACAATAAGTTAGATTAAAAATAGTTACAATAGAGTACATAAAGTAGAATTTATATAGAAATATATCTTTATGATTATATATACAGAAGAAAATCTAGAAGGATGCACCGAAGTGTTTATAATGATTACCGATGAGTGGTGTAATTACAGATGATTTTTGTCTTCTCTCTATCCTTTTCTGCAATGACTTTTCAAAAAAAAAAAAAAATGCTGAGCATGCATTGCCTTTTTTCTCTAAACATGATAAAAATATAATTACATTTTAAAAAATAAAGGCAAAAAACAAAGATGAGAGTAGATGGGCAGAGGACCTAAATGTATAGCAGAAATCACTGGGGAACTATCCATGATGCTGAAAAATACATTCTTTCAGCTAGTAGTGCTATGCGTAGAACTGTATAGTTCTATCATTAAGGGACTGTGCCAGGCAGCAAATCTTAGAAAAAAGGACCATGCTTCTCAGTGAGGCCTCAACCAGGCCTGTGTCTGGTTCTGGGCTCTGCAGTTTAGGGAGCATATCAAATTCAGAAAGAAGTCTAGAGAGGACTGACAGACAGAGCAGAAGGCTGAAAAAGGATAGCATCAGTAAGAACTACAGAAAGACCCAGCGTTAACTGAGCATTCACTACACACTCAATACAACAATTTCAAGTTAGAGTAAAGAAATTATGGAATGAATCAAGTTAAAGAGGAGAGAGCGTGGGGAGAACGAGATGAATACTGGGTTTTTCAGAGGCACAGGAATCCATAAAACAGAGACCATCCCTTTTGAGAGCTGAATCACCTCCATGATAATCACTGCCATTTCTTGAGCAATGGACAGGACCTTGAGAAAAGCTCAGAAAACACTCATTTGGTCCTCCTCCCAATGGCCCTATGAGAAGAGGGACCTGGGGTTCTGAGAGGTTAAGGCCACCATGCTTGTAAGTGGTGGAGCAAAGATCCAAGCCCAGGTTTGTGTGACAACAAAACATGAGCTCTACATTGATTTTGCTGGTCTTTGTTCTCTTTATTGTTGTTGTGTTAAAAAAAAATACATATTCATTGCAAACAAATTCAAATGATACAGAAGTATATGAAAAGAAAACCCTCCTCCTCACCCCCAGTTTGTTCTGTATCCTTCCAGGCCTTTTTCTATGCAAATTCATGCTCCATGCATACACCTACACAGAGTTTTTGTTTAAAAAAAATATTTAAACAGGTTAGGTGGGGAGGTGAGGTCAAATACTGTTGTCGTTGTTTTGCAATTTGCTGTTTTTTCACTCGCAGTATGTCAAAGATACTTTTAACTATGAAAATATCTAAATATACCTCTTTTTCCCCTCACTTCATGATATTTCCGAGCATGGATAAAGCATAATGAAATTTTGCCCTTATTCATGGATATTTGGATTGTTTCCGATCAGTACAAATTAAATAGCCCTATGCACCCTTATCCCTGTATCCTTGTGCGTGTACGTCCTTCCACAGGACAGATTTCTAGAAGTAGAATTACTGGGTCAAAGAGTATGCATATTTAAAAATGTGATAAGTAGCTAAATTGACCTTCAAAAGATTATAGTAGACAGAGGTGATGGTAAAGCATTATCATGAGAGTAATTAATAGCACTGACTCTTGTGTGTGATTATATTTGAAAGGGGAAGTTTAGGTCATATATGTCACTAGACGGAAAGCTAGCAGATGAAACATGGGATTGTATAATATAGTGAACCCTGCTGTGGACGATGAATGTGGTTAATAGTATAAATATAAGAATGTTCTTTCATGAACTAGAACAAATGGATGTCACTTTTACAAGGCGTTAATAAATAGGGGGAATATGTGGGAAAAAATATACCTAATGCAAACCATGGATCATAGTCAACAGTAATATTTTAATATTCTTTCATTAATTGCAACAAAGGTACCACACCAGTGCTAAGTGTCACTGAGGAGGATAAGGGGTAAGGGTTTTTTCTTTTTGGAGCAATGAAAAAGTGGTGATAAAAGCACTACTCACTGATTATACTGAAAGCCACTGACCATACGCTTTGAATGGAATTGTATGTTGTATGAATAAAACTGCTCTGAAAACCTATCCTAGGGAACCAGCTGTGGTTCAATTGGTAGAGCTCTGGTTTACCACATGGGAGGCCCCGGGTTCGGTTCCCGGGGCCTCCTCAACATGCAAGCCGCCGTGAGCAGGCAAGCCGCACCGGCAGGGCAAGCCGCTACGGGCAGGGCAAGCTGCTACGGGCAGGGCAAGCTGCAGCCTGGTGAGCTGACTCAGCGGGATGCCGCAGCAGGGGGAGACAAGTAGACACAGAAGAACACAAAGCAAATGAACACAGCAAGAACAAGCAGCATGGTGGGGTTATATAAATAAATAAAAATAAATCTTTAAAAAAAAACAACAAACCTATCCTAATTTGTACTCTTCATAAGCACTGTAAGAGAGTCTGTTTCCCCACATCCTTACCAATAGGTATTTAAGTTTGTGTGCTACTGAGATTATGCATCCTTCCATTTGGTTATTGACCATTTTTATTTTATTTTTTCTTTAGTGGACTGCATGTATATTTCTTTTCCCCATATTTTTAGTTTTTTATTTTCTTTTTCTTATTATGGAGCTATTTGAATTTTTAAGACATTATTTCTTATATATTACAATCATTTTTCCCAGGCCCTTTCTTTCTTTTTTTATTTATTTCACCATACAGAAGTTTAGATATGATCAAACTATCTAGTCTTTCCCAATTTTTTTTTTTAAATTTACTTTATTTATCTTCCCCTTCCCCCAGATAGTTTATTCATCTGCTCATTGTTCGTTTGCTCATCTTCTCCAGGAGGCAATGGGAACTGAACCCTGGACCTCCGACATGAGAGGTAAGTGCCCAAATGGCTGAGCCACATCCACCCCCCTCCCAATTTTTTTTTGTCACTACACTCCACTGCCAAGAGAAGAGGTGATAACTGTAACTGGAGGATGGCAATTTAAAAAAGCAGGAAGTTTCTGAGAAATAAGAGATTGAAAACATGGGAAGAATAAAGAATCTTTCCCCTAGGATAAATAGAAATGCTCAACTCCCACTCTTAACAACATGTCTTGGATGATTTAAAAATGTTATGCACAAGAAACTAGGGTGGGGAAATACCAGAATACCTCTGGAAAGCCCTGCCAAGCCCAGGGTGGTAGAGAGAGGATAAGCCTTTTGCCTAATCCCTAGCTGCAGTTCCTGGGTGGGAGAGTCAATAAGGACAAAAGAATCCCCAGGACTATAACAGTAAGGACAACCTTAAATTGGGCACAGGTATCAGAATGGTCTTCCTTATTTGATTACTGCCTAGCAGACATGAAGCCTCTTCCTGAGCTCTCATAGGAAATAAGACTGCCAAGGGCTTGATTCAAGGTTGTGTACCACCACTTTACTAGCATTCAATCAACATTCAACAACTGCAAACCAAATTACAACATCTTGAAGTATAAAAATAGGATACTATCATGTGTTCTCATCATATTTATACAGGAAGATCCAAAATAGCACAGGGCTGCTTGCCCCACTGACTTGCTAACAATTATTTTTGTACCTGGGGTCTCTCCGGGAACACCTGGGCACAGGTTTCCAGTTACTGCTTCCACAATGATCTCCATGTTCCCTGTGCCCTCTTCACTTGCTGTAGCCTCTACCAGCAGGCAGCTTGGGTCAGTAGGCAGAGGTGTGAGGTTCCCAGAGGGGCAAGAGCTCTGCACGGGCCCCAAGACTGCACGGTCTGGGAGAGGTGGGGGGATCAGCAATAGCTCAGGGCATAGTCCACCCATCTCCCTAGTAGTTTTGGCTGGCTGTGAGTCCAATAAGGGGTCTGTCATGACCACTGATTTGGGTGCTATGGCCTCTTAAGTGTGGATAAGCTACCTAGAAGAAAAACAAAACAAAACAGAATTAGAGCTCTCATTTTCTTCCCAATTGATATGGGTGCACAGCCCAGGGTCTGTCCATTTAGGCAGCATGCTGCATCTTATTACCCTAAAGAGAGATTTTCTTTGATTACTATGTTTAGAAAAAAAAGTTTTAAAATGATAATAAACAGCCAATATTAGGAAAGAACCAACAGACACTGGCCAAGATACTAAAGATTGTAGGTTTTGTTTTTGCTCTGCTACCACTTAAGCAAATGACCTTGGCAAATCATTAAGCAATTTGGGTCTCAATTTTCTTATCTGGGCAGGGCCAAAGGATCTCAGATGTACCTTCCCTCTTAACATTTTATGATCTCACTATTCTTTAGCATGGCTATAAGGCCCTTCATGATCTGGCCCCTGATGACCTCTCCAGACTCATCTTCTACCTCTCCCTTCACCAGATCTCTGAACCAACCATACCAAATAATCAGCCATTCCCCAGTCTCAGTACATTCTCTTTTGCTTCCAAACCCTTGCCCACGCCTTCCTCTTGGCCTGATGCAGCTTTTCCCCTTCTTGATCTCTCTCTGTCTGCCTAACCAACTCCAAACTATCCACAAACATCACTTTCAATATGAAGGTTTCCCAACACGCTTAAAGTAAATTTTTCTCTTCTGTGGTCCTAGAGGCACTTTGTGCACAGCCCTATCTGAGACCATACCACACAGAGCTGCTGTTTACTCACCTGTCTCCCTCCTAGACTGAGCTCTTTGAGCTGAGCTTATTGACATTATCACCTCACTTAACACAAGCCACCAACCTATGCAAGTCAGACAAAGGGAACTAACTGCAGGCACATGAGACACATGGAAGTAAAGTTAGGTATCTTGGTAACCATGTGGTTCTTCACATATAAAGTAATACATCTTGAGAAATTTCAAAGTCATTGACTAGACAATGGCATCAAAGTGACCACTGGAACACATCTGAGAAATGAATGGCAGTTAAATTGTATATCCTGCTATACATGGCTAAAATGAGTTTAAGTTAAGTAATTAATAACTAATACAAGTAATGACAGTAATCACTTCAGGAAACAGAGCCATGGAAAGTCCATAACGGCCTAGGGCTAGGAAAAAACCAAGTAGCTGTTGAGAAACAATGTCCATAAAAAAGAAAACAAGACCCTATGATCGGATATTCCCTGTTCTCCAGAATCTTGCCACTCAAAATTTCGGGATTCAGAAGGTGGCCCGGAAGTACACTTTTATGGTCTGAGGAATTCTCTGGAAACCGCGGCCTCCACTTACTGAATATTATCTGTGCTCCGGAGAAGCTTCCACCCCGGCCCTATAGGGCCTCAGGGGGAAGCCTAGCTAGATGCGGTGCAATTTACAGAGAACCTACATCCGCTGGAAAGCAGGGTGAGGTGGATACGAGAGAATAGATGAGCTTATTTTGGGGTCAGGGGTATTGCATAAAATAAAGGTCAAATGAAAGCAGAGGGAAGGCCTGGGGACCAAGGTATCCGTGTGTCCACCTGCCTTCGGGCTGTGACTCACCAGGTGGCCTTGGACAGTTACAGTCACCTCCCTCCTCCGGACCTCAGTTTTCCCATCCGTAAAGTGGAGGCGATGACAGCGACCACGTAGTCGGGCGGAAGCGGGGATCACAAGAGCCGGCGAATGGGAAATGCGTTTTGTAATCTGCAAGGCTTGGGAAGGAGCATCGTCATGATTATGGTCCTGAGGAGGCAGCGACTACTCTGGCTGGGTCAAGAGCAATGACGCTGCTGAGGCGCGGGGGATGCTGGTGTGATGCGGCGGGGCCGCGCTCGTCGGCGTGCTTGGTTCAACACCTCCTCCCGGGGATTCCTAGCGCCCAGGCCCGTGCTCATCTGCTGGCTCGAGAAACTTTTGCCTCCGGCTGGCTCCACCCGCACCCCCCTCCCACTTCCCGCCCGGCAGTCACTCACTCACCTCCTGACCCTGGGCAGGCGGGAGCCGCATCTCTATGGTCTACCAGCAGCCGGAGAGGTCTCTCGGGACGCCCTTTGTGCGACCGCCTCCGGCCCAGCCGCCTCTAAGACATCTGGCGAATCGAGGCCGCTCTCTCTTTTTATTGTCGGCTGGCGCGGTAGTCTATGGTTTTCTCTATAGTTCCCGCCTCCTCCCTACCCTGGCCGTGAAATACCAAGGAGTACCATCGAGAGTTATGAGGCAGAGCGGCATGTTCCTTCCCGATGGGTGTGGCAGGAAGTAGATATGAGAACTCGGGGGGCGGGGCCTTGCGGAGCCTCTCAAGAGCGGAGGGCCATGGAAAGCGTGGGCCAGAGAGTCATGGCGGTAAGGGGCGGAGTAATGGCTTACTCCAAACCACGTTGCTGGAGGCGCTTGCTGGGGTGTGGGCGAGAGTCAGGAGGGGGCTTCTGGGTGTCCAGCCTGGACTTGGAGAGGGGAGGGCTTTGACTGAGGCCTTCCATGTATAGGCGTTTTGCAATTTTGGATCCCTGCTCTGAATCTCAGCCGAGGTCACAGCTGTCAGTTACCCCCTGCGTGTCAGGTGCAGGGCAAATTGTCCCGGGTGGGAGTTACTAGAAACGATTTGGACCCTGCCCTTCGGGATATTACAGCTTAGAATTCGACCTGCTTACATTTTATTGAGGCGGGG
>PVKH010004012.1:0-24012 GCA_004027955.1 Chaetophractus vellerosus
ACTTGCAGAATCTTTTGGAATACCCATACCAGAAAACCCCAGAGGTTGAATTTCCTGAAACTTAAAGTGGGGATCATATGTTCTCTGCATGAAATGTGAAGTCGTACTAATTCCAACAGGCTAACGCAAAAGACCAGATGATAATTACTTGGAACAGGTACTTTTGGAATTCATCTTAAAGAAATCAATTTACTTTAATACATATTTCTCCCAAATCCATGAGGCCAGAGTCTATACTGGACATATTAGTGTGTGTATGAAGTTTAGAATTAGGACAGATTGGGCCACAGAATTCATGAAGTTCAAGAGTACCACCAGGCAAGGGGTCACACTTGGAAGTTAATTGAAAGAGAAATCTCAGACTAAGAGATTAAAGCTCAACCTCCACTAATAAAAATGGGATTTCAAACTCTCTGGAGTTGTCTTAACTCCTCCTAGCACACTGTTTCCATTTGACAGAACCCATCAATATGCAAACAATTTCTTAAGTTAGATTTCCAGGCCATGTGTTGATGTCAAATCTGGTATCTGGCTTGGACAAGAGAATTATGCAGCACCTCTTGAATTGTTCTCAGCCTACGGGGCTAATTCCTCAGTATGCCTTTTGTATTGTTCAGGTCCAGAAAGCTACTGAGGTTATGAAAACCTTTATAGAATGCAATGCTTAGAAACTCTTTCTGTAACCCTGAGCAATTCTGACACCGCATGATACACACTTGAGACAGGGTCTTCTTCATGAATATGAGAAGAAAGACTGAGAAACTAAGCTCAATGAAGATGGGAACGGCATTACCACTCACAGAGAAGAGATCAAACACCTCGAGAAAATACACGTTATGGTGCAATTCCCCTCTGGGAGTTATAGGATTATGAAAGTCTAACTTAATTAAGGGAGGAAATAGGTCACATTTAACAACCACATATGTGACACATCATTTCGACAGTATAAAATAACCACTGAGGAAAGAAAAATTAAGAAATTAGAAAGAAATACATCAATAAGAAACCTTAGAATTCATCAATTCCTTCTCCTCCATCTGAGTCAGGTAAATGCTTTGATTTTGTATGTATATGAAAACAATACAAAACAAAACAACCATCCTTCTAACTCCCCTGTCTCTTATAAAGCACTTGCAGTATATTTGAAAAAGAAACTTCAGGTAAGAAAAGAAACAAAATGGCCCAACCAAACCAAATAAAGTAGAAAATAAGAAAAGAACTGAATCCAGAGATAATAAATATTCTTCTCTTCAAAAAAATGTACTATGCACCCTCTTTCCTTATTCCACCTCATGTCATCAAATGATAGGTAATCAGGTATTTGCAAACCCTGCGTGGAATCTGCCCTCCTTTCAGGGTGGCTCCATGTCCCTGTGGGGTCGAGCTAATTACAGGTACATTTCCTCTGCAAGGCAGTCACACTCTGTACTGTTGAAGGTCCAATTAATAATTGAACAAAGCTAGCTGGATTTTTTTTTGCTCACACAGTCATGGGTTGCAGGCAGCTTTGCTGTCATATAGGGACAGAGCCTCTTCTGTGGGTGTCTCCAGGAAAGGCTTTATGTTATAGGCAGAAAAGGATCACCTCCTGCTTCAAAATTTTGAAAAGAAGAAAAAAATTCCCAGATTCCTTTATAGAATAGTAAAGACAAATTCTCTCTTCTGTCCCCAGGAATATGATTATGATCAGGTGGCTATTTAGGTCAGATGTGAACGAGATGAAAAGGTAGGCGTGGGAATTAATTCCCGTTGTAAGTAAGAATAGGAGTCTGCCCTTGAGCCTGTGTATGCGGCAGGGAGCTAGTTTTGCATGTGCCAGAATAGAATTTGACCCTCAGAGCAGGCCTAGATAGAGGATTATAGAAAAATAAAGGTCTTTCCCTTGAGATGTCTGACGGAACATAATGAAGGATATTTCCCGAACCACTGAGGTCATGGATAGGTGCAGCAAGTCCTTGGCTTGTGCCCCAAGCCATGCAGGATCTGGCAAACTTTTCTATAAAATTCCAGGTGGTAAAAAGCTTAGGCTTTGTGGGCCAAGTGATGTTTGTTGCAACAACTAAACTCTACTGTTTTAGAAAGAAAGCAATAATAGAAAACATTTAAATGAATAAGCCTGACTATTTTTCAGTAAAACTTTTATGGACACTGAAATTAGAACTTCACATATTTCTTATGTGTCAAAAAATAAAATTCTTCTAATTATTTCCAGCATTTAAAAAAAAATGTAAAAATGATTCTTAGTTTGCAGGCAGTACAAAAATGGGCAAAGGTAGACTTGGCCTGCTAGTATAGTTTGCTGGTTCCTGGTCTTGACTACCTAGAATGCCTGTAGGAACACATTATTATTATTATTATTATTATTATTGCTATTTTAGCTGATTTTGAAGTCTCTAGGATTCTCTGAGTGGATATAAATACTGCCATCACACTGGATTATCCAGCTTGTCTTCAAGCCATTTGTTGACTTGAAACATATGCAAAAACAAGTTATTCGGGGTTCAAATCAGATGTTCACCATCATTGGGAAGTTTATTAGACAGAGTTAGCCATGAATGTCTAAAACTCCTACTTAGAGCAAGCCTGGAAAGGCCCTGTAATTCTGATTCTATCTCAGAATTACTCTAAACTTAAGGGACCAAAAAGAATCTGTCTTTGGGTCCAGGTCAGCAATAGCATTTTCCCCTGAAAAGCCTACTTACTTGTCAACATTGCATCAAAAGAGAGAAAGCCTGTCTACTGATTCCTGAATTATAACTGGAATATTATATATCTTCCTACCTTCTTCCTTTCTTCCCTTCTCTTCTTTACCACCTTGTTCCACAAAAGAGATTAAGGGATTATAAACAATATTTTTATATATTCATTTAAATTAACCAGAAAAGCTAAGACAAGATAAAAATAATATTTAGAAAACATCATGAAAGTAGGTGGGTGGTCTGTATATGAATTTTATGCCATAAAATCTTACATAGTTTTTTACTTAATAAATCAATTTTATCAACGTATAATTTATATATAACCTATATTCTTTTACAGGTGGGCTAATACAATGCTATTCAAGTGGAAGGACTCTGGAGGTTTAAAGCTGATGGAGGAAGAAAGCTGATGTCTGAAGGTTCATACTTCAGACAGTCCTCTGTATATTTACCCTTTTTTTTGTCATGTGAGGTATTAAGCAGGTCTGAGAGGCAATGAGTTTGAAGTTGTTCTCCTAAGTACCCCATGTGTTGCTATTATATAATATCAGTAAATGACTAGTTGCATACATTTGTTAACAACCAACAAGGATGGGTTTTGATTGACATTCTTAAGAAAATAGAGGCCTCCAATAAGAATCTTGGCCTAAAGAGAAGATCATTTCATAGGTTGGTCTGAACTTCACCTGAGAAATTAATTTAGGGGCTAATGTGAAATGTGAAATGGATGCCCCATATTCTCACACCATCAAATACAGAGATTTTAAAAGAAGTTATAGCCAAACACTGCCTTTTTAAAATAAAAAATTTGCAGGATATCTCTCATTGTATATGTAGTTTGTATATTTTTCATGGTGTTCACTTAAAAAGAATGTGGTGTAAATTAAACCTCTAGATCGTTATATGAGGAAACTTTGAGAGAATGCCATTTATAAGGCAGTTAAAAGTTGTGGGCTACCTACCAAAAATAATGATATTTTATAAGAATATTTCATTCATGGTTCCTCTTTCATGAAGCAATTAAATAGCCGGCCCCATTCTACAAAGACTATGTCATTTGCAAATCCATGGTATTTGCATACAAGAAGATGTAATCTGTGGAATAGGGGAGTATGCATGCAGTTAATCCTAAATGATTTGGTAAAACATTTGCATGAAGTTCAAAAGCAGGAAGGCCTGAGAACCTAGTTGTAGTGATGGGGATAGGGGCTCTGGGTGGAGAGGAATGCAGAAGTTATTTCTGGGAAATGATTTTCTGATTTTTTTACTGAATTAGCCTCAATAGCTGGTGATCCAAAATGAGCTCATACAACTTAGTCCATTCCTGATGCCCATCCACCAGATATCACAGACAGGTCTGACAGCGTCATAGACAATTTTGTATTATTCCTGACAGATTTCCTCACAAAGTAATTAACGCATATTAGGAAAATGATCTGTAGTTAAAAATAAAAACAAAACAAACATACATTATAACAAATAAAAGGGACACAAATGTAACTCATACAAAACATTGTCGTAAAATGCTCAAGGAGTAAAGAAAGACACATACGTTTTAGATATAATATCAAGTCACTTAATCCACCTCATTCAACATCTATATTTGTTGAATTGCAGGGGGAGTGTCCTTTTGAAAATGAAAAAAGTATACTATTGTGGCAGACTTGATAGAGATGACACATTAGCAAAGACAATGAGGACCCTAAATAAGACTGATAAAACAATTCTATTTGTGTCTTACTAACAAGTTGCGTGTTTGCCCTTCTGATCCAACAGAATCTCAGAAGCATGAGGATATCTTAAATGATGTGTGGCATCTTGGATATTGGAAGGTTGCTTACCAGTTGGTGTAAGATGTCTCCAGGTGATGACAGGTTCAGGACGGCCATTTGCCATGCAGACAAGGGTCACATTGCTGCCCTCATTCACAGTGACATCCGAGGATATGTTGGAGATCTTTGGTGGAACTGTAAAGACAAAAGCAAATGGCGTATGTAACTATGTCAGGCAAAAGCAGGCTTGTAACACATTGGTCCAAAATTGGAAGTGGCAAATTTGAGCTAAGTGCTTTTATGGCTTAAAAAATTTCAATTTTTGTAACTGCTTTTAAGATCCAAGCTTACATCTGTTCATCAAATCTCTAAGGAGATCCTAAAGCACTACTGTAATGTATAAATATCCCCCAATATGGCCATCTAAGTGCTGTGTGAGGTATACAGAATATAATAATGAAAATGTTATAGTTCCTTTCTGATTAGAATGGATATATATTGGATATTAGAGTTCATGTACATTTATATATATTAAGAATACATTTTCTTATGACTTAGATTTATCTAAATTAATTTTCTTCTGTATATAAAATGAGCATAATTCAATTTCTCCTCCAAATGCTAGGGAAATAAAAACTATGTTATTTAGTATAGGATTGCATCACTGTGCTATTAAGATGTGATAATACCTGATTACTTATACTCTAGCCATATAAGGAAACCATGGGGTTAATTTCTACAATAGAAAGCCTCTGAACATCCTCTTGGTGAGTGACAGGCCTGAAGATGTTCTTTAAAGCTTAAAAATGGAAAGAATAGGGCCTAAATCACAGATAGGTAGACCTTACAAAAATATGGTTGATCCTCATATTTGCAGATTCATATTTGTGAATTTGACCACTTGCTAAAATTTATTTATAACCCCAAATTAATACTTACAACACTTTTGCCATCATTTGTGGGCATGCATACAACAGCGAAAAAAAATTGAGTCACCCAATGTGAATGTTCCCAGCAGAAGTTGAATGAGGTGACACTGCCTTCTCATTTAGGCTCCCCTGCTGTAAACAAGTGTTCATCTGCAATACATTTAGTGATATATTTTTTTTGCATTTTTTGTATCTTTTGTTGGTGATTTCACTAATTAAAATATCCCCCAAGCATAACCTTGAAGTGCTATCTAATGCTCCTAAGTACAAGAGGGCTATGATGTTCTGTGTGGAGAAAATATGTGTTAGATAAGGTTTTTTCAGGCATGAACCATAGTGCTGTTGGCCATGGGTTCAATGATAATGAATCAACAATGCATATTAAATAAGGTGTCTTTAAACAGAAACACACATAGAACAAGGTTATGTATTGATCAGTTGATGAAGACATTATGACCAGAGTCTTGCAAGAACCTAACCCTGTCTTTGCCATAGGAGCAATGGCTTATTCAGTATTTGCTGATTCAGTGTTTACCTTTCTTTCATAGAACCTAACTACCACAAATAACTAGAATTGATTGTATCACTATGTGATGGTTAGGCTAATGTGTCAACTTGGCCAGGTCATGGTGCCCAGTTGTTTGGTCAAGCAAGCACTGGGCTAATTGTAATACAAGGGCATTTCATGGATTTTAATCATCAATGAGTTGATGGCATAGATGGCTGATTACATCTATAATCAAATGAGGAAATTAGTGTCAGCAATGAGTGACATCTCATCCAATCAGTTGAAGGCCTTAAAAAGAGAAATGATTTCCACATTCAGAGAATTCCCATCTTCCACTCCAGATAGCTAGTGTCTCCTGGGGAACTCATCAAGGACCTTCATCAGAGACTCTGGCTTGCAGCAGAATTTGGACTTGTGCATCTCCAAGGTTGTGCGAGACAATTTTATAAAATCTCATACTATTTACAGCTATCTTCTGTCAGTTCTGTTTCCCGAGAGAACCCTGACTAATACAAACTATTACTCATATTCCTACTCATACTGCTACCAGTACTAACAATTTAATGACAGCAATCGCGCATTTACTATACACAAGACTCTGTTGTAGAGTACTTTACAAGTATTATCTCAATAATTCTTCTTCAGAAGAAAATAAATTTCCATGAAGTAGGTTCTATGAATATTCCCATTTTTTATGGTTGGGAAACTGAGGCATAAAGGTGGCAAGGTGAGTGGGCAAGCATGAATTTGTATCCAGACTCCAGGTCTTATTCTCTTAGCACTACTTGAATAGAACTTCACCTTCACAATCCAGGATACCAGATGGCTGAATGTGAAAAATTACTTTTTGGTGATGTGAGAAATGAATCCCCAAGGGCAAGCTGTGATGCTGTTTGTTCAGGGTGGCAACATTAGATCCCACATTGGTGAGCTCAAGTGGGAAGTGAATTACTCGCAAACTTCATCACAGATTGCAAATAATAGGGTTTATGGTTTGACTGTGATTTTCCTTATTTAAAAAAATTTAATTTCACTCTTAGTTGCTTATAGTGTCCCTGAGAAGGGAGGGAAGAGGACAAGACAGCATGAAGTTTGATAACAAAAGATTCTTATTTTTTTCTCACTCCTCCCGACCATTAGGGACACTATGTAGAGGGGGTTGGGGGAGGGGACAGGAACATTATCTGCTTTGCTAAGCACAGAGACCACTACCTAATAGCCATACAATTACTGCAGATCCCATTTAGGAAACATTAACGATACCTGGACAACTAACTGATTCCATGTCACAAGGAGGATATGGAGAACAACCCTCAAGACCTTAGCATTCCTCTCAAAATAGCATCTCAGTGATTCCAAATAAAACCAAATGACAGAAATAGAATGTAATTGATTCCCATTATTTAGCAATTTATAGAGTTTCTATTTCCCCTTGTTTTCTATTGGGGTTAAGTATCATTTTCTCATGCTCACATATTGACTTACGATAAATTCTCCCAGTCTTTTACAATGAGAACCTTAAAAAGTCATATCAATTTTATATGGAAGAACATGAGGCATTGAGAGGAGTAATGACTTGTCAAGGATGCTTTCTTCAAGAAAAATGGCTTGGCTTAGAATTCAGAGCTCCTGAATGTCCAACTGTCCAATTATTTAAGATTAAAAGTTTCTAATTCCTAGCTGAGTAAACCCATGTTCTGAACAGCTCCAAAAAACTACAATGAAATATAAATTAATGATGATGTTCAAGAATAAGATCTAGACATCCTAGGTGACTATCTCAACAACCTAAAACTTGTAACATGGAGCTACATAATAATTTAAAAAGCTCCAGGGGCCGGCTGTAGCCCAGTGGATAGGGTGCCGGTTCACGACATGGGAGGCCCTGGGTTCAGTTCCCGGGGCCTCTCTGAGCGGACAGACCGCCTTGAAGGGGCAAGCCGCCGTGGGCGGGGCAGAGCTGCTGTGGGCAGGGCAAAGCCGCCACGGACAGGGCAAGTAGCCCGCGAACAGAGCAGAGCCGCCCACGAGCAGAGCAGAGCTGCCCGCGAGCGGGGCAAGCCGCCTGCGTGGTGAGCTGACTCGGCACATTGCCACAATGGGGGGAGACAAAGCAGACACAGAAGAATGCAAAAATGAACACTGCAAGAACAAGCAGAAAGGGGGGAATATGTAACCAAAAAAACAAAATAAAATAAAATAAATAAAGATTTAGTAAATTAAAAATAAATAAAATTAAAAGCTCCTATTATTCAAGTTGTGGACATCTCTGAATTGCAACATGGGGCATAGTATATAGAAAAGAAATAAAGATGTGTTCTGATTTTTTAAATTGTAGGGACGGGGAAACTCCATAGGTTTAATACAAAAACATGCAAATTTACAAAAGGGGAAAAAACCTCTAATGGTTAATCTCCCAAAGAACCATACTGCCTCTACTAATTAAGAGCAATATAGTCAGGTTGTGTCAGTTGTGTCAAACAGTTAGAAATCTAACTACATTGGTATTGTATCCCACTTTCCTCTGAGTCCCTTCCAATGAGTCTCACTCCATCATTTATCTTCTCACTTTTTTCCATAAACATTTTTATATGATTTAGTCTTTCTACTCTTAAAAGAAATCTCTCCCCAAATCTTAGCTTTCAACCTGTTTCTCTCCAAATTCCTTGAAAGAATTGTTCTATATGGTGCCTTCATTCACACCATAAAATCTTCAGTACAATTTGACTTCTCCCCTTAACCTCCAAGAAACCCTCAGGAAGCTCACCAATGACTATGTTATCTTTAGGTTCAATGGACAATTTTTGTTATTACCTATCTTTCTCTGAAGTATTTAATTCTGTTGACCACAACCTCCTTCATCCAGTCCTTTCTTTTCTGGGTCTTTAGGACAACAAAATCAAATGCTTTTACTCTTATTCCTCTAGCCAGCCTTCTCAGTTTAACTCCTGGGCTCATCTTGTCCTCTTCCTTAATTATCGGTATTTCCTAGAGTTCTATCACTGTCTTTTTATTCACTTTAATCCACACATTCATTATGAGTGATACTGTCTGCACTCTCACTTCAGAAGCTATTGCTATGTTATGAATGACTCCCAAATCAGTATCAGATTTTTCTTATGACCTTCCTACCTACATTTCCAACTGACATTTCCACTGAATGCCTCATAGACACCTGGGACTCAGTATGTTCAGATTGGAAGTCTTTATCGTCCTTCCCACAAAACACTTGTAGTCTTGTGTTCATTCTCTTAGTAAATGGTGCCATCATGCAATTACCAAGCCAAAAACAAAAACAAGTCATCTCCTTCACTCTCCCGCTTATAGAATTGTCCCCCAAGTTCTGTGGTTTATACCTTTTAAATCTCTCAGATTCATTAATTACTCTCAATCCCTGTTCCCACTAGCCTTATTTCAACTATCAACATTTTATTTTGCCCGAATTACTGCAAGACCATTAAAACTGGTTTCTTTGCCTCTAGGCTTCTTCTCCTCATGCTCCCCACCACTCACTCACCATACTGCAAATGTAAGTACAGTATCCCCTGATTAATCTCATTGCCTTCAAGATAAAATCCAAACTTCTCCATATGGTTTAATAAGTCATTCATGATTAGCCCCTGCTTATCTTTTTTGCCTTATTCCTGACTTCCTTTGCATTGCATCATGTATTCAGATCAAACGATTTTTGTTTCCTGGAATACGCTATCTTCTATTGCTGCTGCATATTTAACATTCTATTTTTCTACATGAAATATTCTTTTTTCAACTGTTCATGTAGTTAATCCATGCCCTCCCTCAAGTTTCAACTTGTAAGATTGTCTCTTCACTTTCCCGGAGAAAATTTCCCACCCCCACATTCCGTTCCCTCTATTTCAAATACCATATTACTGGGGTGAAGTGCCTCTCCTGTGTACTTACATTGTGCTCTGCATTTCTTCATGTCAGCACTGAAATTGTAATTGCATGATTACTGGCCCGTGCCCTTCACTAAACTAAGAGGCAGGAGGTGAGGGCTTTGTTTCCTAGACCGCTGAATCCTACAAAGCATGGTAGGTGCTCATAAAATGTTTTTCTTTTTCAAAAAATAATGAAAATTCTATCCAAATCCTTTGCGCCTATTCTCTCCTTAGCTCAAGGAAAGCATTTCATTGAATTTTTGTCAGAAAGGAGCAAACATTTATTTTGAAACCAGTAAAATTTAACTTTTATTAATATTTCTTTAGCTATCCCCTCTAGTCATCCATTTCACTATCAACTTCTTTATCACTTAATGGAAAAAAAAAATTACCATGGGGCAGGGCAGGGTTTTTCTATTTCAGAAAAAAGAAGCAAGAGAAACTTAGTGCCTGATTGCTCAATTTTTACTTTTTTGAGTTTTAACTTGCCTTTTCCTTTTGTTATGAGGAGAAATTATATATATATATATATATATATATATATATATATATATATATATGACTAATAAACAATACTTACATGTCCTTTTTATTAGTCTAATGGTGTGTTTCTCCTTAATTTCCTCTAACAATTCATTGAGTTTCTATTAAACCATCACTGATAACATAACATCAAGATGACAATTCAAAGTTTTTTTCTATTAACTCATAAAGTCTTTATAGAAATACTGGGAAGTAAATTTAGATATTATTATTATCATCATTTTTCAGATATGGGCATGGGGACAAAATGGATAAAAGTCACATTTTGCTAATTAGTAAAAGATCTAGGACCAAATCCTACTGTTTATAGATTTCCCAAACTTCACTCTTTCCTCTAGATCACATTTAGTTCTGCAAAAATGGTGCTATATTACATTTTTTATTCTATTTAAGTCTCAGTAAGGATGACTATATAGGAAATACTGTTTAACATCATAATCTTATTTGTATCAGCAAACACAAATTGTTTATTTTTCAAAATCATTGTAATATTGATTTATGTGCAATTCTTGGGTCATCACAGTACTTTGAAGATCTTTTTTTCCTTTCTGGACTATTCCTTAGCAATTCTTTATCCACAAGATATTAGTGTGATTTATAATGTTTTCCTAAATGTAATGTCATGAACCATTTATTTGAGGTTTTCAACCTATTCAGTTTTAGTGATCTCTCCAATTTGTCTGGATTATTTTGTTTTTCTTACCGATTCATGAGTGCTTCCTTTGCAGTAAGGAATTGACCTACTGCTGTCATGCTCCTTACAGTTGCCCCAATTTATTCCTTGCCTCTTGTTTCTGATTATGTTTGTTTTGGAGAAAATTTTCATTTCTTTTTTGTTATATCTATTGATCTTTCTTTTGTGATTTCTTCTAATGCTTTTGTGCATAGAAGTTCCTTCCCACACATAAGTTCAGTTGACTATCTCTCTTTCTTCTTATTCTTTTTAATGGTTTGTTTCATTTTTAAAATATTGAACTCTTTAAATAATCTGGAATTTATTCCAGTGTGAGAGACAACCAGGGTTTGTTTTCAATAAGTTTTTAGCCATTTTCTCAATATCATTTGTTGAATAATATAAAATATGCACATTAATATTTGGCTTTCATAATTACCCTATAAAGTGCTACCAACCTTGCCAGCCCAATATTTCTGAGAAACATGCAAATATAAATGTCACTTACCATGCCAAATAATTGTACAAAAATATTTTGAAAATATAAGTTTCTTCATCTTTTGGACAACATACTATTTCTATGAGTTATCAGATTCTAAATTAATTGCTCATTAGATAAATATCTTCTAAAATATTATGTGAAAAACACAATTTAGATACCCTTCTTTCAAAACTTAGCAAAATGCATTATTCAAAGTAATCTTCAAGTTTTCCATTGATAAAACAAAATAAAACACTATAAAAGGAATATGCCATATTTAATAGTTCTAATGTTAAAATCTGAATTATCAAATAGCTGATATTCTTTCATTGGAATACAAATAAATTCTTATTAAAGAAATGCACATTTTCTTATTCAACACAAATTGGTAGTTTCTAAAATAATGCTGAAATTTAGGTGGACTTGGTTCTAGAGATTCCTTTGGCCTTGCAATGAACCAGCCTTCAGGAAAATTATGACACAAACTGCCTCTGACACCCATGTTTTAATTTTTTCTCCTGAACTCTTTTGGTAATTTCTTTACCCATACTCTCTACCAGAGCTCCTGACTTTTATGGATCCAAACATGCCTGTACATATTTGTATGTTTAACTAGGCTCCAAACCCTTCCTTCTTCTCTTTTGTATAAGACCAAGATCCCCTATGTATGAGAAAAAGTGGGGATGTAGTAAGGGAAGTGGACATCTATTGTTTTACCTGCACAGGATCTATGCTCCCTTTTCATTTTGGGGAAACGATTTCTCATTCACTACCATGTATTTGTTGGTACTGTCAATCAAATGCCCCATCCTCTCTTAGCCAAGGAGTAGGTTTATGACCTAAGTTGGGCCAATCAGACTCTGACTTATTGGAACTTGGTTTTGTAAAGAATGACACTCCTTTTGGTAGGCTGTGTTTTATAAAGAATGACACTCCTTTGGTAGACTGTGTTAACGTAGATACTGACATGGCAATGTATTTATCTGTCTGCTTTGCCATGTCAATATCCTCAGTGAGTGGGGCACAATTTTCCATCTGTGGGCCATGTGACTTTCTTTGGCCTATGGGATATCAGCATACCTAATACAAGCAGAATCTACAAACGTGCTTGCACCATTGGGCCCACTAGCTCTTGGGCCACCGTCATTGCCTTGAGAAGAACCTGCCCAGCAGAGCCTCTTCTTCCCAGGAGGAAAGTATGGCTGACACCTGGAGTAAACAGGTTTATGAGATAAAGTACAGAACACCCACTTATATTTGAATTTCTGATAAAAAGCAGGTGATTTTTTTTAACTATAATTATGTTCCAAATATTGTGTGAGACATAATTAATCTGGCAACCCCAGGAGCAGAGCTGCCCCTAGCAAAGACCATCCTTGATCAACTGACTTGCAAACTTGTGAGAAACAAAGAATAATTATTGTTTTATTCCCCTAATTATGGAATGGTTTGTTCAGCAGCAATACCTGGCTGATATATACTAGCTGATACTTACTCCAGTGCAACCACCTGGAGGACCAATTATTTTTCACAAGCTTCTGAAACATGGATCCCTAGAGATTTATGGCTTCTGTCCTTTCCAAGGCAAGGCTATTCTACTTTTCCTTTGATTCTGTGAGCTATTCCATATCCTCCCAATTAATCCTTGCTTTTTACATAAAACTAGTCAGTCAACATTCATTACTTAAACCAAAGAATTCTAATTCTTGCATATTGGGAAGCAGTCATAATGAGGGAAAAGTTTGAAAAAGAGATTTTTAAAAGAGGTAAATGGTTGTACTCTCTGCCCTAAGGATTCCTCTGGCTTTCCACATAATCAACTTAGTTGGATGTATAGCATTGGACCTAATCTGTCTATACATATTGCTTTAAAATAACCCTACATCTGCAAGACCATCGCATTCTAGTTGTGTATATTTTAATGCCTTTATCCTTGGCCCCTAACTTACCAACGAACAGAATGAAACTAATCAATTCCAGAATAGGGGAGATAAGTGGTCAGTTGGCTCATTTCCCTAACCTCAAATAATTGACAGTTATTACTTTTGTTCAGTTCAAAATGCCACTGCTAGTGGTACAAATGAGCAACAAATTGGTCTCAATAGTTATTGTTCATTTGAACCTGGGACAAGGTGTATTTGTTACTGTGAGGGAGATGGGGAGGAGGAGTTTAAAAACACTGTTAATTCCCTAATTTCTAACTTTTATTTGGTATGGCTAGAGTAGCTTTAGATCTACCTTTTGCCATATTTAACAGGTTATGGAACAGCATGGCATGCCTAATGAGAATTTTGGGCTCAAAGACCTATAGGATGCTTCCTGAGCTTTAACAAGCAAGATCCAATGATTCAATAATAAGACTGAAAATATACAATGCAACATATAAATGCCATCTTGTGAAACATCAAACATCCATACAGCCTGGCATTTTGTTTTTGAAAATTCCACTAAAGCATGTTTTGTTGTATGATATGATAGTTTCCAGGATGGATGATGGGACTGAAAAATGAAGCACAGTGTACTGGTTTAAGAGTAAAAAGATTTTGATCCTACCATGTCACTAACTCACGATGCAATTGAATTTTCTCTGATATTTACCTTTCAATCTCCACCACTGCACATTGTAAATGCTTAAACATTTTTGAATGGATGGATGAATGAATGAATGGCAACTCATTTAAATCTCTCTGAGTCTCAGTTTCCTCATCTGAAAATTGGCATCTTTTATAGGGTTGATATTAGGCATTGTTACAGGATTGATATTAGGGCCAAGTAAGATAGTGAATGTGAATTTATTATCTAATCTGTAAGAGGTCCTACAAGATTAGCTACTTACACATGCTAAAACTTGCTGAGAAAGCAGTGTTGATAACATGACAACACAATAGCTCATGCAATTCTATGACCAATGGCATTCTACTTAAAAATTTGAAGACACTATTGTTGCTAAAAGGTATAGGTAATTATTATAGTTAATAATTAATATTGAGATTAACAATAAATCACCCCAAAGACATGTTTTGAGTTCTTATCTAGTAATGAAGCAGAGCTATGCCAATATACTCAGCCCTTTACTTAATGTCTAGACATTTTATGCTTTATAATAAAAAGTGACACAAAATGTGAGTGTGCAACCACAGATGAAAAAACTTCACCAAAACTTTTAGAAGTTTAATTCTTAGGATCCCAAGAAAAATCTCTAAATAAAACTGTCACCAATATATAATTTGTAATTTAAGTCTCAATAAAAGAGAGATCTTTTATTTGTTGTCTTTGTAGACAACAGGTCAGGTGCCTGGTAGCTGTAATGTGAAGTCACAGACCTTGCAGCAGAATGGAATGACTAGCAGTGATCATTTTTTTCCCAATAGTCCTAGATCCCAAACCTATTAAGATCCATTTATAAAGCAGGAAACATCAGTTTCTGAAGTAGGTATTTGAAAAGGAGCATTCTACAGGAATATGATTCCTTTTAGATACAAATTTCATCAGCAAGTGGGGAAAGTATGGTAATATAGATTTTCTGAGTGTCCAACTTAAAGCTGAGGATAGGAGAAACTCATAAGTATCAGGCTACTCACATTTCTCTGCTGAAACTATTACAAATGCTGCACTTGTATATAAATTAAATGATGACCAAAATAATTTAAGGAAAGGGGACTTATATGCTAACAATTTACAAGAAAAGATAAAACAGATATATATATACATATATAAACAATGTCAAATGCCAGATGTGTGGCAATGTGGTAAAGTCAGGGAAACTGAAAGGGGGCAAACTTATGAAAATGACATATTAAAACAATGTAGGGTCAAGAACAGTCATTGTCTCTTAATCAAACAAGAGCAGTTTTAAACTGTGCATGTCTTAAAATGGGAAAAGTCCATAAATAAAAGCTAGTGCCTGAAGCCTCATTAACTATAGTCCTCTGAGATTAGTTGGCATTTCCTCTTGTTGACCAAAGGCATATGCTGGTTAAGATTTACTTTTCTGGGCCTTTGAGCCCTACAGTCTCACATTTTCAAATGGCTCTATGAGCCCCTGGCACTTTCCCAGGAACTCAGATTCATATCCCAAACAGTCCCTAGAGACCCATCCAGACAGTAGCCACCATCAAAAGGGTCACACCCAAGCACAGTATCTGTGGTCATATAAAATGCTATACAGCTCACTTATAAACCACTCAGGGGGTCTATGTTCCCTTAATGGTGGTACACGTGTGGCATGGATATCTGCATTTGACTAAGACTCCTTTAGCTTACTTAAAAAGAAGGGATATTAATTGGAATTCTTCTGTATTTATTAAGTATTCAGAATCACCTGGAATCTAAGTGTGGGGGCTGGTTCAGAGAGAGGATAAATTATCCAGGCACCCACATGCACCTTCATGACCAGTTAAGGGTGTCCATTACTGCAGCTTCAGCAATAGGCACCCTCCGTAGGATGTCAAATGCTGTTCCCACGTACGGGTCATTGCCTTGCTAAACAAGAGTGAATGAAATCATCCTGACTCTGCTCACTGAGGCTGTAGTTACTCAGCAAGTCAGCAGCTTCTCCAAAATCTCCTATTCCCAGACCCTTATTCCAGCTGTTTGGACATTTGTTTTTGCTAACCTGGGAAAGAATCCAGATGCTGGTTTAATCAATAGGTGGAAAGAATCCCCTCTTTACCTAGGCAAAATATTTTTCTAATTTCTGGTAGTTACAGAATAGTCTTTAGATACTGTCCAACCAAAGCAGATGGTTTTGTTATTTGGCAGAAATGGGGGTAAAGCAGAGGGAAGCTCAAAAATATCAGGCTACCTTGGGTAGATGGCAAATAGCAACTGGGTGAATTCCAAGTTCTGTGAAGAGGCTGTGAGGATTTATCAGAGAAAAAAGAAGTATTTCTTTTTACTCCTTGCACTCTAAAAGATATATTTTTCTGAGTTAAAGGGAATTGCTTAGTATAATTCTTAGAGAGTAAATGAAAATTCAGGCTGCATTCCTGGCATATACTAAAAACCCACTCCTTATTCCATTAAGAAGTCTATAAGATTTAATCCTAAACCATGACATATCCTTAAAAGTTACAAGCTACTCCCTAGGAGTAGTTCATAAGCTCCCAAGAGCTTTTTTCACAATCTTCCACTAGTATTTTCAAATGTGAGGAAAACACCATGGGTAATCTTCAGCTCTTAAGTGAACATTAAAAAGTACAAGTCCTTATATCAGAAACAGGGAGGATTTTAAATCACAGAGAAATAAACTATAAGTAAATATAGAGGTAAAAAGCATTCACAGACTAACCTGTTGCCTATTATATTAGGGATAATACAAACCAACAGCATTAGTTGAGAACTGACAACATGCGAAGGCACCGTGCAAGGCATAGGGGATAAAACGACAATCATGACCTAGACTCAGCCAGGTTTTATTTTTTCAACCAAAGTTCCAATAGGAGGTTATCATGAAAATAATAAGAATAGTTACTAGAACATTTTCAAAATGGCTTACTGTTCATCTCATTTCATTTCATTTTGGGAATCAGAAATATGTAGAGATGACTATGGAGCTTGTAACAAATCTAAAACTTAATGATTTCATGCCCACATTACTAGCCTAAATTCTATTTTTAGTTGCTTAGGGCGTATAGTGTTCTTTGCATGTAGAGAAGGAAGTATATTCTAATAGAAACCAAATAGGGTGAACTAAAGCATGACTAGAATACAAGGGAAATAATAAAAGTTGTTTTCTGCTACTGCTCAAGGGCCCAGAAGATAGAGCATTTAGATAAAGAAAAGGATTGGCAGAAGCTTTTTAGAATTTCTTTCTTTGCATTGTCCCTGTTCAAAGCTTACCATGAGCCATCATAAACTGTTGTATTAAACATAGCTAAAAGAGATAGAATACTTTTAGCAATTCTAAGTAGGCTTGAAAACTTCAGAGAAGTAAATAAGGTTGAGCATGGTATACGGGGAAAAATCGTAACAAAAAAAACTTCTAATTGATAAATATAAGTTGCATTTCTCTTTCTTACCTTGTTTGCCCTCTGTTGGAGGGGCAAATGAACAGTTAACTATTAGAAGAAGATACAAGCAAAAAAAAAAGCGAGAAGAAATTATAATGATAATGATGACAGTGATGATGATAATAATAATGTCTTAGATAGCATGGCATTTTACAAAACCCTTGTGCATGCCCTGTATTATGTGATCATAACATATCCAGACAGGTATTATTATCCCCCATATTGTTTGGAAATCTGAGGCTCAGTGAGATTCATTCTCTTGGCCAAGGTCACAAAATTAGAGAGTGAAGTGAGACTATTGTAGTTCAAAATATGTCAAGAGGACTGAAGGAAGGCCTTGATATTACACAGACTAGATTATCTTTCTCTGAGATGTGAAATACTGCCATATTGATTGAATTAACTAGCTGCCAAGATAGCCAGGATACAACTAGAGATAAAAAGTCTGGGTAGGTGGACTGTTATGATTGAGCAGAGTGATGGAGATGCCCTTGATTGCACAGAGGCTGTGGGAGTTGGGTTAACTGAAGTTAGTTTTTCTTTGCATTATTCATTTCCAATGGTGTATGTTAAAAATAATGTTAATAATATTAATATCTGAAATTTAAGATGCTTTAGCAATTTCACATTGGAAACTATAGCCATCCTCATAGGCCATATTTACTGCTTATCTCTCATTTCTTCTTCCTCAATTTGGCCAAAGCAAAACGGAGTTCCTCTATACTCTCCTTCCCCTTCCTAAAACTCAAAAGGGGCATGGTGGTTGTGGCTTCCACAAATGAATCTGAACGGGGTGAGTCTCTCATTAATCTTGAGAAAAATGTGAAGTTAGACATGGAGGGACCTTGGGTCCCACTAGTTTGTTCATAGCTGTAGGCATGTTGTGTCAAAGATTTCAATTCTTCTTTTCTGCACCCTGTTGTGATGTTTAATTCAAACCTCCATGTCCTAAAGAAACAAACAGTGCCTATTAGAATCTTCCCCACCTAGCTCCCATTCTCACACACAAACATGCACAATACCTGTATTTAAGAATGTTGATTGATTATTGGAAAAAGCACTGTCAGTAAAATGCTGAGAGACCTGAGCACTCTAGCAAATGATCTCTGAGGTAGCCGTGACCCTCTGTGACTGTGCTTGTATCCATCTCACAATGTTGGTGCTTATACAATGTGATGTGTCCACTGACCCTTCTTTCTAACAAATGACAGTTTTATCTATGAGTGGAACACGGTGTTCATATAGAGAAAAACTGAGCACTGAAAAAAATGGGACTGCTTGGGGGGAGAAGGTGATACAGATGTGTCTGAGAATGGGTCAGAAACAGCAGTGCTTCTAGGAGGGGAGCGATGTTGTTTCCATCAACTTTATATTTGGCATTGCCCAGTGTTATGGATTGAACTGTGTTCCTCAAAAAGATAAGTCCTAATCCCCAGTACCTCAGAATGTGGCCTTATTGGAAATAGAGTTGTTATAGATGGAAATAGGCAATTTAAAATGAGGTCATACTGGAGCACGATGGACCATGAATCCAATATGACTGGTGTTCTTACAAGAAGGGGAGAAGAGACAGAGACATAGTGGATGAGGGAGAGCTTGGATTTTATCACATGCTAAGGAATGCCAGGGATTGACAGACACCTCCAGAAGCTAGGATAGAAGCACACACAGATCCTTCTCTTAGACATCAGAAGAAATATGGCCCTTCCAATTCTTTGATTTCAAATTGCCAGCCTCTAGAACTGTAAGACAATACATTTGGTGGTGCTTTATGTGAGCAGCCCTAGGAAACTAAGACACCCTGGCTAGGCCCATTGGGCCCAGGCTGGAAATCTCTACAGAAACTGCAGCCTATGGCATAAGAGGAGGAAAGACATCAGTGTCTGTCCATTCCGTATGTCTCGTCACAAACCTATGAGTCAAGTTACAGAGCATGGTAGTCATACAATTTGATGTTCTCTTTAATACCAGGATTCAACTGACTGAAGGCACCTGACATGATGTTCTTCATGAGCCACAGGGGGCACAAGAGACATGTGCTGTAGCAGAGAGTGGGATTATTATGTTTTTATCAGTTTAAAACAGCTCTGCATGGACTGAGAACCAAGACTATTGGTCACCAGGAGTGTTCTTGATTCTTGGTCCTCATTCTCGGTCCATATCTCCTTTTCCATCAATGGAGAAAGGACAAACTGCTCCTTCTGTCTTTTATTTTACCCACTTACCCTCTGGGCACAGGCAAGACAATTAACCTCATCTGGAAAGGAACTTGGCCCTGGGAGACTGGCCATTGAGAATCTTTATTCCCATCTCTGTCACCCCCACATGAAAGCAGAGGGGCTACCCTGATGTGGCTTCTCATTAGCTGTGTGTTAAGAAAGTGAATGAATAACTTACTGAATTTTCAATACCAGGAGTAAAATTATACAGAAATGATTAGAACTTGGGGTCATTTGTGATTACTTTGCTCTCTTAGCCTTTGCTAATGCTTTCTTCCATTAATTATACAGTCATCACATTTCTCCAGACAGTAAAATATCTCAAGCTACTCAAATCCAGACTAGAAAATTTTAGCTATTTGCCTTTGTTCTAATGAGCAGAGGCTGGATACGAGAACATAACATCAGCCTCTTTCTAAATCATGTAAATGAAATGTATGCCCCATGTATAAAGTTTAAGTTAAAATGAAAATCTCCCCTCAACAGATTTAACTACATATATAGATATATAGATATAGACATAGACATAGACATAGACATAGATAGATATAGATATAGATGTGTGTGTGTAATGTTACCAATGATATATAAAAGGCTGTAAAACCTCTCCTTGGTTAACTTTTTATGAGGATCCACACATTAGGCTTTGCCTTATGCTGTCCCCTCTGACAGCTTTGGGAGTCAGATCAGGTTTCAGCTATAAACCAGCTGGTGCCATATATTTAAAGGAAAACAGCTATGTAAGTGAGCAAGATTCTAATCACTAAGTCTAATTACAAAGTAGAGTAAATTATTATAAATGTTTTAAAAAGTGTCTTAAAACACTGTAAAGAAGAAAAATTATCAACCAAACAGAATTCTGCTATGCTGGTGGTTGATAACATTGCTTGGGATTAGGAAATTCATATGTGTAAATGCCATATGCTATAGCTATTTCTGACACGTGAATCCAGCATTCCCACATTAAAGACTTTTTAACCTTTCTCTTTCATTCAATCAGATGCTAAACTGTTCGATTTAAAGTACACCTTAGTTTGTAAGTCCTAATGGGAGTAATAGGAACATTTGATTTTTACTAGACTGAAGGGAACTTCAAATTGCTCCATTAAAATTGTAACAATCAGTCAAGGGAAAGAAAATGGGGTGGGAAAATTAAAGTGTGCCACTTTACATGGATGTATATATCCCAAATGCACATCTATCCTCTTCTATTTAACAACTTTCATTAAAATATTTCAAATGCCTCACATTTTCCAAATGGCAATGCAAAACCAAAGACAAGCGCATTAACATTTACTCTTTGGCTTCCATGCCAGCTGTCTGCCCAGATAGTTCTTACATTAGTTGTGTTTGTACTCTCAGGGCACCACGGATCTAGCCCTTTGGTCTATTTGCTTCCCTGATGGGGGAACATGTGTGCTCCTAATATCCAGAGCTCTTTAGAACAGTATTCCCAATTGATGCTTTATTGTGTCTTTAAGATTGTGGAAGATGCTGTTCATGCTCACCCACTATCTATGTGCTTCTCTAAATTTTCCAACCATCCACAGTTGGTTTGAGACCGTAACACTGGGCTCAGGCTAAAGAAACATTGGGGAAAGTGAGGTAAGCCGTGTCCAGGCCCAGCCCTTAAAAACAGACTGTGGCGTGTCACTCCAGCTCTTTTCCCACCTTGTCATGGCAATCCTTGGGTCCAGTGAGCCACATGGCATAGGTGCTAGGGTAGCAGAGGGCTGCCCGACCAGGATTTGACTGCATAAGCAAGAAATAAGCCTGAAGAGTTCAGAGAGGCAGCTAACATTAAGTGGCCTGACCAAACATCATTAAAAAGAGCAAATTATCACATTTGGATTCAGAAGCAAACTGGCCTGAAATTTGTAAACTGTATATTATGTCCTCTCAAGGCCTCCCCTATTCCGTGATTATGGCTGTGGAATGTCTCCTCCATTCAATGAAGACTTTAGTGTGGTTGTTACTAATGACTACACAAATAATCCTCCTGTCTATTCATCCATTTGCTTTTTATTTTTTGACCAGTTGGAGCCTCCTAATATTGGTCATCGTCTCTGAGAGGTGTGGGGACCTCTTCTCTGGTCCACCATTATCAAAGCCAGAGGGCAGAGTCAGAAATGGATATCTGTGCCTAATTCTGTGCCTCGCTTTTGTCTTTGTCACCTCTCAGAAGTTAACTGCCCGCATGCCTACCCCTGATTACAGGGCTTTGGAGTTAAGAACCTGGAAGTACCTGCTTCTAGACCCCTCATATCTATAAGTCATATGTCCTGGAAATTTGGCATTCTCAACTTTGAATTTTGTGATTATATGTAAGATGCATAGTGTGAAAGCAAATTCTCTGTAAAAACTACATAAAAACACTTTAAAGGATTATTATTTGAATTAGCAAAATGGCCTTCTTCATAAAGAAAGTCACAACCTCTATTCACACCTATAGAGATAATGAAACAGTACCAGATTTTTCTAGAAACCACCTGAGGAATTATTGTACTAAAAATGCTTGTTTTATACTCCAGGTACTATAACCAAGGTTTTCTCCGGTTGCGTGTGCTTGCTAGTAAAAGCACAGCTGTCTGGAAATACTTGAATCCTGAATTATATTTTTGGCTTTCCTTCTATCTTCGTATCTTTTGTATCTGCAGGAGGTTTTTTTACCCCGGGCAAGAGAAGGGGGGCAGTACCTCAGGAATTATTTAAGGAAACTATGTTACACAATCAGTGCAAGGACTCAGGGACCTCTATATCAGCTGCTTTTACCTTAAATACAACATAATACATGATCAGAACAAATAAGGTTTCTTACATGGGTTGAGTATTTCCTCAGCATTCCCAGAGCAAGAGTTCTATATTTGGCATTTTGTAGGCCTCATTATTACAAAACCACTTCTTCATAAGAAAAACATAAAGGAATTTCGCTGACTATATTTATAGTAGAGAAGTTATTTTTAAGGTCAACCAGGGAGAATTTCAGGATAATAGTGAGGCAGGCATGCAGAAACCATGTGACTCTGAATAGAAGATAAGATCTGACCCACATAAGTAAACAGAGCTGTCTAAGAGCAGCCTTATTCCCCAAACACCACACTAAGGCAGGCCTCAGGAGACCTGGATCTGGGTCCCCACAGTTGCTCTGACTCCCAGGAGGGCTGCTTCATGGCACAAAATCTCTCCACAACTCAGTGTCTTCTTCTCTAAAAAGAGATAAGTAACGCATGTCCATTTTCTAGATCCCAGGACCGATACAAAGATTAAATCATGTAGGGAAAACATATTGGGTATCTGTGCTTAGAGTGTTTTGGTTCAAGGAATCTTTTTTAAAGCAACACAAAGGGAAGATGTAATTGGGTCAGGACTGCATGGTAACACAACTGACATTTATGTGGCACTTGCAGTATATGCCCCCAGACTGTAGTTATACCTGCTCCATCTGGTATATATTACAACACTAAATAGTCTTGGATTAACCTTTATAGTTTATAGATAGGCCAATAATGCCCTATACAATAAGATTCTACCCAGTCTCAATAGCATAAGCTTATAATATCTATTGAAAAGAGGGCTTTGGAAATCAACCAGGGGAAGGCTACTGCTTCTCTGTACCCATGAACTTAAGAGGTTAAGGGTCTAGGGTTAAAGCTGTGTGTATGATAAGTTCTCTGACAAAAGGGAAAACTCAGAAATGTCTGGATACTTATGAGTGTAGGAACCATATCTTTCAATATATATTTGAAGGATAATTTTAAGGCTACATCCTGGGCTTGGAAGCCAGGCAAGGTTGCAATCCTGCTTCCTCAACTTACTGTTTAATCTTGGCTGAATTGTTTAACCTTTCTTTGGCTAAGTTTCCTCAGATACAAAATGGGAAAATTAACCTACGTCATAGAATTTAAAAAATATTAAACAAGATAATGCAGGCGAAATGCTTAACATGATATTTGGAACATAGTATATGCTTATAATAAAAGGTTGTTGATCTCTGAGCATACTGGCGCTACCTCACTGGAATGCCAGGGAAAGCACTTTCAATATTTTCTGGAACAAAAGAGGGAATAAATGAGTGAACAACTGAATCCATGGAGGCTAGAAGCATTCTCCCTGGATATTTACTTTTGGGAGATAATAAGTGACCAGCAACTCTATTTCCTTAATCAGTGACGTCTCTGCAGAGTAGACTAAAGCATCCAGGGTTCATTTCTACAGGTGTGAGATACCTTGAATGCTTTCTTTCTGTTTCTAATGCCTTCACTCTCTCAAAGCCCAGCT
>PVKH010004013.1:0-23971 GCA_004027955.1 Chaetophractus vellerosus
AATACTTACAAATCCAATCGAATAGCACATTAAAAAAATTATACATCATGATCAAGTGGGTTTTATCCAAGGTATGCAAGGGTGGTTCAACATAAGAAAATTAATGTAATACAGCACATTAACAAAACAAAGGGGAAAAATTGCATGATCATCTCCATTGATGCAGAAAAGGCATGTGACAAAATTCAGCATCTTTTCCTGATACATGCTTAGAAAACTAGGAATAGAAAGAAACTTCCTCAGTATGATTAAGGGCACATATGAAAAATCCACAGCTAACATCATACTCAAAGGTGAAAAACTGTAAGCTCTCCCTTTAAAATCTGTAACAAGAGAAGGATGCCTTCTGTCACCACTGTTTTTCAGCATTGTCTTGGACGTTCTAGCCAGAGCAGTTAGGCAAGAAAAATAAATAAAGGCATCTAAATTAGAAAGGAAAAAGTAAAACTTTCACTATTTGCAGATGACATGATTTTGTATATAGAAAGTCCCAAAAGTTTGCAACAAAGCTCCTAGAACTGATAAATAAATTCAGCAAATGATGGTACAAGATCAACATGCAAAAGTCAGTAGTGCTTCTATACACTAGTAATAAACATTCTGAGGAGGAATCAAGAAAACACTACCATTTACAATAACAACTAAAAGAATCACAATCTAGGAATAAATTTAACCAAGGATTAAAGGACTTGTCACAGAAAACTACAAAACATTGGCTAAAAGAAATCAAAGAAGACCTAAATAAATGGAAGTACATCCCATGTTCATGAATTGGAAGTCTAAATATTAAGATGTCAATTCCAACCAAAATAATGTTACAGCAATCCCAATCACAATTCCAAAAGCTCTCTTTGCAGAAATGGAAAGCCAATTATCAAATTTATTTGGAAGGGTAAGGAGCCCTGAATAGCTGAAAACATCTTGAAACAAAGTTGGCAAACTAACACTTCCTGACTTTAAACATCTTATAAAGCTACAATGGTCAAAATAACATGCTATTGGCACAAAGATAGACATATTAACTAACAGAATCTACCTGAGAGTTCAGAAATAGACCATCATATCTATGACCAATTGATTTTGAGAAGGCTGCCAAGTCCACTCAATTTGGAAAGAATAGACCCTTCAACAAATGGTGCTGGTAGGAGAATTGGATATCCATAGGCAAAAAAAAAAAAAAAAAAAAGAGGAACCCTATCTCACACCATATACCAAAATTAACTCAAAATGAATCAAAGACCTAAATATAAGAACCAGGACTATAAAACTCCTAGAAGAAAATATAGGGATGCCTCTTTGGGATCTTGTGTTGGGCAATAGTTTCTTGGACTTTACATCCAGACTACAAGCAATGAAAACAATAGATAAATAGGACCTCCTCAAAATTAAAAACTTTTGTGCATCAAAAGTTTTTGATGCACAAAAGTAAAAACACAACCTACTCAATGGGATAAAATATTTGGAAAATGCATAATTGATTAGGACTTAATATTCAGGATATATAAAGAAATCCTAAAACTCAACAATAAAAGACAAACAACCCAATTAAAAATGGGCAAAAGACTTGAACAGACACATCTCCAAAGAGCATATACAAACTGCTTGAAAGCACATAAAAAGATCCTCAACATCACTAGCTATAATTGAAGTGCAAATCAAAGCCACAATGAGATATCATTTCACACCCACTAGAATGGCTTCTATTTTTTAAAAAATGTGGAGAAATAGGAACACTTATTCATTTCTGGTGGGAATATAAACTGGTGCAGCCATTGTGAAAGACAGTTTGGCATTTTCTCGGGATGCTAAGTATAGAATTACCATATGACCCAGCAATCCCACTACTAGGTATATGCCCAGAAGAATTGAAAGCAGGAACTTGAGCAAATATTTGCACACCAATGTTCATAAGAGCATTATTCACCATTGCCAAAAGAAGGAAGCAACCCAAGTGTCCATCAACTGATAACTGGATAAACAAAATTTGGTGTATACATACAATGGGATATTATTCAGCCATAAAAAGGAATAGAGTCCTGAGCCATGACACAACATGAATGAATCTTGAGCTTATTATGCTGAGTGAAATAAGCCAGACACAAAATGACAAATATTGTGTGCTCTCATATGAGAACTCATTATGATAAGCAAACTCATAGAGTTAGAATCTAGAATATTCTAGATATGAGGTTAAAGAATGGGGAGTTGATATTTAATTTGAAAAAAAATTTATATTTAGGTTGATTGTAAAAATTTGGAAATGGATGGTTATGATGGCAGCATATTATTGTGAGTGTAATTAACGGTACTGAATGATATAGGTGAATGTGGTTAAAAGGGGAAACTTCTGGTCATATCTGTTACTAGAATAAAAATTAAAAGATATAAGAGGATTGTATAACATAGTGAGCCCTAATGAAGACTATAGTTATAGTACAAGTGTAAGAATGTTGAATGTTCTTTCATGAAATACAACAAATATACGACAGTGTACAAGGTATAAATATAGAGTAGTATATGGGAAAATACACCTAATGTAAATGGTGGATGGCTGTTAACAGTACTATTTTAATATTTTTCATCAATTGTTGCAAAGGTAACTACTGTTTAAAAAGATTAGTACAAGTACAAAAGAGTGCTGTCATCAGTTGTAACAAATGCTCCACAGCAATGCGAGGTGTTAGTGGTGGAGTGGCATATGGGAATCCTGTATTTTATACATGCTTGGTTTGTAAACCCACAACTTCTGTATGAAATGTTTTTTTCAGAAAAGAAAGATAGCAGAGACCAGTGGTGGTTCGGGAGAGAGGTGAGACAGACCAGAGGCTTTGACGTCCCTAGAAGATCTAGCTGAGAAAGATATCCTTATCTTCTTGTTTTTGCTGGCTATTTCACCGTGGTATAAAACAATCCTTCTCAACTCTCCAACAGGAGCCCTAAAGTTGTTGAACCAGACTGCTTCTTGTGTGGCCGAGGACTCAGTGGCCATGAGTCAAGCTATGTGTTAGCCTGTTCATGGCCAAGTACACTTGTACCAATTGTCCTGAGGGCGCATGACCTCTCTCTAGCCCTGATCATCCCACAGCCACTGTCAGTGCTACTAGAAAACAACCTGAAACCAAACTTTCCTGTTGGAGAGTCACTCTTTCTTCATAGTGTCAATCCATTGTGGGATGAGTGCCATATTCCCATTGGTCTGGAAGCCTCTGGAAGTCTTCTCATCTGTACACCCCTTTCAGGCAGTGCATCATTCCCTTTAAGTTACTTCTAAGGAAGATTGATTCACTCCCTAACTTTAAAATGCTAGACCTTTTCAACTCCTTTCCATGCTACCATTTCCCCATCATAGCACCACAGATGTCATCCTCATGCACATGGTGTCATTTAGCTCCAGGATACTCACCTCTGACCATCTGAGGCCTCAGTTCCATGGTCACTTTTAAAATTCTTATTGAAATTCTCTTTACCACCACTTCCCCCCTCCCTTAGTTTGCTTCATGTGGCCTTTCTTGAATCTCCATTGGATTCTCGGACTCCTTTATTTTCTCTCGCTGACTCATCTGTCTTGGCTCCACTTTCTCACGTAAATTTTCCCCTGTGTTTTGTCCTCAAAGCTCTTCATATCTCATGTCTAGACACTCTCCTAGAAGAGCTCATTTATTCCCATAGCTTTAACTATCACTTCCATGTGGATGACTCATCCATTTATTTTCCCAGACTCAATATTTCTCTCCAGATCCAGACCTATACTTTCTGCCTCTAACTTCACCTTTCCCCAATAAAGATAATAGTGCCAATGCTGTCACCTAAGCTGGAAATTTGAAAGGTAGCTTTGATTCCCTGCTTTCTCTTTTTCTGCAAATTCATGTGGCCACAGTATCTTTTGACTCCATTGCCTTCCCTTGATGTGCCCTCCTCTTTCCATCTCCTAAGTCATCTCTCTAATGCTTGCATCTGATCATACCATTCCCCAGCTTAAAAGTTATTAATGCCTTTCAATTACTTGTTGAGAAATTCCAAGTCCAATCACCTTGACATCCTATCTTTCCAGAAACACCGTCTCCTATTTTCTCACCCAGGCAGTTTTTGTTTCAGCCCCATAGGCAACAACCTGTAGTCCCTAGAACACATCATGTTCCTTTATATGCTTCCTCTGCTTGCCAAGGCCCCACCATCAAATCCCTTCTTTAATAACCAATCCTTCCTCTTTACCCCTCTCTTTACTTTTCAAAATCCTACTCATTTGAACAAACCAGTTTTAAACGTAACTTGAACCATGGAGCCATCTTTTCCTGGGCTAAACAGTCCACTGCTCCATTTTCTATGGTCCCAAGACCCTTTGCATACCTGTGTCTCTTTTTCTTGATTAAGTTCTATTACTGTTCAAACCATGTCTTACCAATCCTATAAGCCCTAACTAAGCCTGGTATTATTCCTGACATTTAATACATGATCTGAAAAATATTAGTTGAACAAAAGAACAATAAATAAGTACCTTCCATCATTTGTCAGATGGAAAGCTCCTCTGCCCTCTGCCATTCCTAAAACTGAAAGATTGCAGAAAGACCTATAATTGGACTGCAGCAACAGAGGAATATAATTCTTCCAGTAGAACTAGATTAAATGGGACAATTGGGGGAGTAAAAATAGGAAGATAGATATTTTCATGGAAATCTTACACCTCAGGTTCATAATAATTGGGGAAATAGATGAGTAAGAGGAAAATAAAAATAAAACCATGCCTGATTACTACAGATTGCCTAGCCAGGCAGAAAATACAGAAGTTGTCACCCCATACCAAAGTAAGCTCTCATGGTGATCGGGGACACAAGACACCCAGTATTTTAACAAGGCTTTACTATGTCAAATGCAATTATGTTGAAATATAGTTATCAATATATTTTTTAATTTTATTTTAAATCTAATTGAGAAATGTATGTTTTTATTCAGCTCTGTTTTCTTTTTTTTGTTGTTGTTACATATCCCCCCCTTTCTGCTTGCTCTTGCTGTGTGTTCATTTTTCTGTGTTCTTCTATGTCTGCTTCTTGTCTCCCCCCATTTTTGCGGCGACGCGCCGAGTCGGCCCTCTACACAGGAGGCTCGCCCCGCTCATAGGTGGCTTAGCTCCATGTTTCGCGGGTGACTTGCCCTGCCCATGGCAGCTTTTTTTTTGCCTTGCCCACGGCGGCTTTGCCCCACCCATGGCGGCTTGCCTTTCTCAAGGCCATCTGCCCGCTCGGAGAGGTCCCCGGGAACAGAACCCGGGGCCTCACATGTGATGTACCAGCGCCCTATCCACTGGGCTATATGGCCGGCCCCAATATATTTTAAAATTATAAATAGTAGTATTAAATAACAAGACCTATTGGTGAGCTGAATTGCTATTTCAGTAGTGATGAGCATACATAATATTTTGATATATTTTCAACTACCCGTAATATGATTTGAAGTTATCTGTGATTTCTATTGGTGAGAATAACATAAGCATTTCTAATACTATTGCATTTATTGTCTGTATTCATGTTTGAAAGAAATGTTAAATTTCAGTTCAAGGTTAATAAAAATAAAGATGTATTTTTCCTAATCCCTTTTGTGAGAATTTTAACCATGGACCCAAAGAAGAAATCCCTGAGAGGAATAGAATAGTATCCTTTCACTCCTTCCTGGATGAATTATTCTTTGAGAAACTACCTTTAGAGGGAAATCAATAAATAGCCAGGGATCCCTTTGATTCTCTGAATAACCAAACATCTAAACAATATTATATATGGAAACCGAGGTAGACCTTGGTGAAAAACAGATGTGAGGCCCCCTTTTCCATGATTGATTGGTATTTGGGGCATGGTCTCTCTTCCTCAAACTAATTTTAGCCCCTCTGGAAACCTAGCAGAGTGCCTTCCATGGAACAGACAATATTTATTGGCCAAATGGATAGATTGATGAACCTGGAAAAGAATCACTTACAGCTGCAAAGAGAGTGATGCCCTTACATGGGATATTTTATTATTCATTTTTCTCCAGTATTTTTTCCTCTCATCTCATGTCATCCCTAAGGCACCAGGGTGCTCTCTTTTCTTAGAGCAGCTGGTTCTAGCCATGAGTCCGTTCCTTCAGGTCCTTCCATGCCAATGCTAAAGGGGGAAGAGATGGACAAGTCTGAACCACTTGGCATTCATTGTTGGGTTTTCCATGGAGGAAAACAAGGTTATGTCCCATCAAGCATGCTGTCCTCTTTGGCTAATGGATCCTTTTCTAAGCATGCTCGGGGAGAGGACAAGTGTCTCCTGATCAGAGTTGAGAAGATTGTACCATTTCAAACAACCATTTTTTTTTTTTGATTAATGAGCTATACAAATTAAACGAAATCCGTGCCCCAAAGAGAACTGGAAAATACAAAAAGAAGAACACTTGGGGAGAAAAGCCTATCTACTCCTACAACTCAAATATGAATACTAATATATTAATGTATTTGCTTCAAGATTATGTGATCTTTTGCATAGTTCTTCTTTTGCTGTGGGGAACTTTGCCTAGGAAAAGAGGAATTGTACATAGTTGGTATTATTTATGTGTAGGTTACCTTGTTTCCATTCTCTCTCCCCTCTGTTAATATAATAAACAGCATTTATCAATACCATTTTAATGACCATCCATTATCCCATCTATTAAATGTGTTTTCATCGGCATTCATACTGTTTCATCTTTTCATTGTCGCAGGTAATGCTGCTAAGAACATCTTTTTATATCCGTTTATTTCTGTTCATATTTTGTTCTTGAGATGGTTTCCTAGAAATGTAAAAACTGGATCAGAGAATGAAAATGTCTTAATTTTCTGAATATAGATATCAACCAGGCTGCTCTCAATATGACATTTTTTCAAAGATTTATTTTTATTTATTTATATATCCCCCCCTTGCTGCTTGTTCTTGCTGTGTTCATCTGCTTTGCGTTTTTCTGTGTCTGCTTGTCTCCCCCTGCTGCGGCATCCCACTGAGTCAGCTCACCACGCAGTGGCTTGCCTGCTCGCAGTGGCTTACCTTCTCCAGGAGGCCCCGGGTCCCATGTGGTAAACCAGAGCCCAACCAATTGAGCCACAGCTAGTTCCCTCAATATGACATTTTAAGTTTTAATATATTGATGGCTTAATTATCCTATCCAGGGGAAATTCCTGAAGTCCTAAACAACTTTATTTTCTTTCATGCCAGGAAACAGGTCTGCATCTTTTTCAGTGATCACTTGAGAGATAGTATCATGCGCTATAACCTGTTGGTTGGTTCAAAGCATGGACTTGAAGTTAAATGGCCTGGTTTCAAATCCCAGCTCTGCCTTCTACCTTCTGGGTGATCTTGGGTCAATTGTTTAAACCCTCTGTGCCCAAGTTTCCTCATTTTAAAAGTAGGGATAATAATAGAACTTACCTCATATTGATGCCACGAGCATTAAATGTTGCTTCATGCTAACTGGTTTTACATATAGTATGAATCTAATAAGTTAACCATCATTCTTATTAAGTTGCATGACAGCACCTTCCTTAAGATAATTGCCCTACACCTTAAAGTCAACATAAACATGCAGTCTTACCCACCAAATCCCCATAGATTTCCCATGAAACTGAGCTTTCACATGGCATCACAGATTTCCCCAGCTAAACTTTTGCCTAAAATGCCACAGTTTAAAAATTAATTTTAATTGTACATGTAATAGATAAACACAATTTTTTGAAAATGAAACTTGACAGACAAAATTAAAACCCCCTTGGATCCTTCCCACAGTCCATCCTTTCACTATTTCCCCAATTGTATTAGTTTCCTGTTTCTGCTATAACAAAATTACCACCAACTTGGTGACTTGAAACACCATGAATTTATCATCTTATAGTTCTGAAGGTCAGAAGTCCAAAACCAGGTCCACCGAGCTAAAATCAAGATATCAGTAACACATTGTTCTTTCTGTTGGCTCTAGCAATTCATCCATTTTCTTGTCCTTTGCAGCTTCTAGAGGCCACCTCCATTCCTTGGATCATGGCCCCTTGGTCCATCTTCAAATTGCATCTGCTCAACTCTGATTCTGTTCTTCTGTCTTCCCTCTCTGATGCTGATCCTCCTGTCTTCCTCTGTTAAGGACCATTATGATTGCATCAGATTCATCCAGATCATTCCAAATAATCACCCCCTCTTAAGATCCTAAATTTAATCACACCTGAAAATTTCTTTTGCCATGTAATGTAGCATATTCATAGGTTCCTGAAATCAGGATGTGGAACATTTTTGGAGGCCATTATTCAGCCTACCACACCAATGGTCAGCATCCTTCTAGACTTCCACTCCCAGTGCATTTTTCGTTCATATTTATGGAACCATGGAAGGTAGAGGTTGTTTCTCAATGGGGAGAGGTGTGTTGTGGTATATTTACTGCTTTTCACTATATACCAATTCATACACTGTTATTCTGCAACTTAGTTTTTTCCACTCAACAATATTGTCTTGGAGATCAATTAATACTAATACATATGCATCTAATTAATTTATTAAATCCATTTTATGGTAGTCCCTAATATAGATGTAGTATAGATTATTAGCCAGATCATTTTGAAAGATATTTAATTCTTTCTAATTTTTCATTATTATAAACAATGCTGAAATAAACATCATCATAATAACTTAGAGTCTTTCTCCTGGGTAGCTATTGAGAAGTGGAATTTCAGAGCCCTAAGATGTAGATATTTAAAATTTTCGTAGCTATGGCTAATTTCCCTTGAAAGAGGCAGTGCTGATTAACATTCTCTGCTGTGTATGAGAGGACATAGCTCCCACTGCTTGAGCGTTTGCACCTATGGAATGTGCATGGTAGTTTCATATGATTTGAGCATATAAATCTTCTGGGTCTATTGTACTTTAACTAGAAATGAGATGTGATTAATGAGGATTTTATTACTAAATTAAAGAAAAAGAAAGATATTATGTGTGCCTTTTTTCCCTCTAATTTCTAAATTTCATTCCAACTGTCATCCTGAAGGCCACTAGCTGCCTGCCTAACACCATGCCCAGACTCACCCAGCATTATGAGCCTTACTTTGCAGTTGCCCCTGAGCTACATGCTCAGGCTGGCTGTCCTGTGGGCACTGCACCATGCTTGACTTTTATTCTACATGTTTAGCTGATTCTTTTTTTCCAAGACAGAGAATCTATCATGATGATTCACTGTGGCCAAAGACGCAAGTTTCAAATTCTTATTGGAAACACTCGGTTTACTTTTCCCCTGTGTCATCATTGTAGCTATGATTTGAGTGAACTTATTGAAAGCACACTTTCAAACACACACAACAACAGCCAATTTGTTGAAAACTGAATAAAGAATAAAAAAGCCTTTAAAGGCTGGAAGCTGGAGGTGGTATGAAACTTACTGAATATAAAAGGGATACCTTTAACTCCCACACTTAAGTTATGGCAAATGACCTTGACAATTATGTAGGGGGAAAAGTACAAGAGTTTTGGCTGAATGTGAGCTCAGTGTTACCCATAAAAGCTAAGGCAATCTTAATCTTCATTCACGCAAACCTGTGACCCAAGAAGCAAAAGTCCCACCACTCTCCTCCGTACCAGAAAGATCATCCATAGAAGACTGGCCCATTACTGAGAAGCACATTTTAAAATGCACTTCACCAAAGTGTAGTAGGACCAGAATTGTCAGTATTTAGAAAATCATGCCATTTGGGATATAGTTAAAGGAACTGAAGATACTGGGTCAGAAGAAAAGAAATAGATAAGACATAATGGCCATGTATTTTTTTCCAATGTATCCCTGGGACCCAGCACAATACTCAGCAGAAAGTATGTATTCATCAAAACTAGCTGAATGAATGCATAAGTGGTTGAAGTGGGATTAGATGTGGTCAGTGTGGAATCAATCAAAATGGCAAGAAGTGTCATTTGAGCATCTGCGAGGAGAAGTATTTTCACAGTAATTGCTGACACTTCCTTGTGAATTCCCTGTCATGTATTGAGGACATGGTGGAGGTGATTCATTCCTGAGGTGAGAGGTTGGAACACATCATTTCTTAAACTCCTTCCAGTTTCAAGGTACTACTATTCTGATCTGTCTTATTTTTGCAAGTTACTGCTAGTGATGTCACCATATCATACAAACAAAGAATTGTCTTGGGTATCTGCAAAGTAGAACTGAGAATGAGATATTACAAGAGAGAGTAGAGTTCAGGCTTGGCCATGGGAGGTGGAGGAAGTCCTTAGCTTCAACAGAAGCAAAGAGCCCTCCTCAACAGAGCTGCTGCTCTAAGCAAGTCAAGTGGGCCCCCAAGAGTCAGGACATCATCACAAACCAGACAGAAAGGGGAGGCCTCATCCAGGGCATGATCAATAGAGAACCAAAGAAATGAGAGGGCCTGTGGCCCTCGGAAGATCAGCTACTGATCTGAAAACTGAGGATTCCAGACCTACCTATGCTTCTTTGTGAGATTAAGACCGTTTCTTTTATTTCTAGTTTGTTAAGTTTAAATTATAATGAATACATGAATAGTTTTATCAAATGCCTTTTATGTATCTCTGCAATGGTGCTGTCGATGTGCTGAAATACAATGATTGATTTTTCAATATTAAACTAAACTTACATTTCTTTTCTTATATTGTTGGACTTGATTCAATGGTATTTTGCAAAATTTTTACAATTATGTTTATAAATGAGCATGACCTATAATTTTCCTTTCAGATTTTGAAATTAATGCAATGATGGCTTCATAGAATGAGAAGAATTTGCCTCTTCTTTTTCCTCATGCTCTTTGTTTTTCAGTCATTCTTATGATGTGATTGTCTTTGGATTTATCCTGCTTCTTGAATCTCTGCCTTGATTTTGTTTGCCAGTTTGGAAAATTATCAATGTCTCTTCAAATACTACTTCTGCAGTATTCTCTTGCTTTTATTCTTCTGGAAAGAACCCCATTACATGGATAACAGAACTTATCACTGTATTTCCTGTGTCTCTTACCTTTTCTTCTGTATTTTTAAATCTTTTTTTCTTTATGTCTCTTTATTAATATTTTCTTAGAATCTTTCTTTCAATTCCCTAATCCTTCCTTATTCTTTAACATGCTTCAGTCTTTCCAATGTGTCCCTAATTTTTGTTATTTATTGTCCAAGGTTAGAATTTCCCTTTGGTTTTTCTTATAGTTCCCAATTTTTTTGTCAAAATTCTCCATCGTTACTTGTATCTCCTTGACCACTTTAGCATTGTAACCTTTAAATTCTATGTTTGATAACTCTATCATCTCAAGGCCCTTTGAGTCAGTTTATTTTCTTTCTTTCTTTCTTTCTTTCTTTCTTTCTTTCTTTCTTTCTTTCTTTCTTTCTTTCTTTCTTTCTTTCTTTCTTTCTTTCTTCTTTCTTTCTTTTTTCTTTATTGTTCCTTCCTATGCTTTGTTAGTTTTGATTGACTGCCTCAGGTATGTGAAAATTTATAAAAATGATTTAAGACCTTATATTCCTAGAGAGTAGATTTACTTTTGCTTGTATCAAGCAGTCAAAAGCACCAGCATTCTAGAATCAGTTTTAAAGCTTGATATGATCCTAAACTGGGCTTCCATCCCATCCACTACTATTTCTAGGGAGCAGTACTTTGCTGTCCCAATCCAAACTTTGGAACATGGGTGTTTAGCAGGACCTTCTCCTGGGAGGACTATGGACTCTTGTTTTTCTCCCACTTATTTCATGAAGCTGGCAATAGCTCTGACTATCTACTCAGATCTCAGCCTCCACTTCCAGAATTGGCATTCACCCCTAGGGCAAGATTGATCCCAAATGCTTGAACCATATCTCTGGGTTTCTGACTTCTTGATATTGGCTCTGTAATTCTTCACTGATTTTTAAACTTTCCAATACCTTCAGTTAACTGATGTGTTTGTTTATTTTGTCCAGCTGTCTAGTTGTCTTCAGTAGAGAGTAGGTCCAAACCACTGGGTCCATCATTACAGAAAGTGGAAATGTGGAGTCCGTTTTTCAAAAGTGTGGTTTTATTTTTTCATTATGAAAAGGCTTAGATTTAAAAAAGCTATTCCTAAGAACTTTTATTTTTTAAGTTCAAAGTGGTGTTGAACAAGGAGCCATTGTATTCATGATTATGGGAAATTAATTTACAAGACAAGAACTGCATTTGATGGATTTGTTGCAACTCATCCCACTCGGTGTAATATTTGTCATTCCCTCGCCACTTTCATTTTTTTCAAAATTCTCTCTACTTTTATTTTCAGTGTAATCATACACATGGGGAACATGGAATTGGTCAAAAAGTCCCCTAAGGACAGGTGAGTAATGACATTTTTAAAAACTTCTTATTTTGAAATCATCATAGATCCATGGGAAGTTGCAAAAATAGTATATAAAGTTCCATGTACCCTTCACCCAGCTTGCCCCCATATATCATACAATAGCAAGAGTAAAAACTGACATTGATACAATATTGTTAACTAGATCACACACCATGTTCAGTTTCTGCCATTTCCATGCATTCATTTGTATCTTTGTGTGTGTGTATGTGTGTGTAGTTCTATGCTGCTTTATCTTATATATACATTCAGGGAACCACCATCACAATCAAGATACAGAAATGTTCCATCACCACAAAAAACTCTTTCATGTCACCCCTATATATTCACATGTCTCACATCCCCATCCCCTGAAAACCACTAATCTGTTCTCCATCTCTGTAGTTTTGTCATTTCAAGGATGTTATATAAATGTAGTCATGCAGTATGTAACCGTTTGAGGTTGACTTTTTTCACTGAGGAAAATTCCCTTGAGGTCCATCCAGTAACTCCAGTTTTCCTTGAACTAGCATCATCTCTATCTATATCCTTGGAAGATGCCATTTTTCCATTTCCTTCCTTTTACAGATGGAGATACACACACTAAAGGATTACAGCTGCCAAAATTTCTGGACAATATATTGTTCATATTGACAGATTTCTGGACAATATAGTTCAGAGTTAGTTACAAATAGGTTTTGTTTCCCCTCTGACCACCCATTCTTTCTTTCTGACCAGTTTGGAGAAGCAGTAGGTCAACTGAAGTTCTTGCTAGATAAATGCAGTCCAGTTGTGCTTAATCAGAAGTTTATAATATGAGAATCAAATGTTTGGTTTTGCAAGCAGTAACTACTGCATTAGTGAAGGCTTTCGGGTGAGTCACTTGGAAATCATACACATACTTACTGTTGAAAGAATTTCTAAATCTGAATAGAGTTTCTAAACTCTTAGCTCAAGAGTTAATTACTTCCAAAACAAGAAGGGAATGCATTGATTTTGTCTACAAGTGACATTTTGTCGTCTTTTTTTTCTTTATCTTCTCTCATTCTTGAGGTTTGGATTAAAGTCATCAACTCTTAAATAAGCCTAATGAGTCCTCAACAGCTTTCCACAGTAGAATATTTCTGATGAAGGCAAGAATGTTTTCATGAAGTCAAAGAGCAGAAAATAACAATCTGAGGTCTGTGCAATCCCATAAGCACTCTTGAAGAATCTTCTTAAAAAGTACTGGGTACAAAGAGGATTAATACATCTCTGTAACCAAGTTTTATCAAATGGCCTCTTTCCCAGGCCATCTAACATGGACCAAGACAGCCTTTCCCTTTGGTATTTACCACCTGTGAATTTTCTTTTCATGCAACCCATGAGAACACCGAAAGATAGGAGTTACTTTATTGGCTCTATCAAAACCCTGAGTGATCTATTGGAAGTATTGAGGGCCTGGGAATGGGTAGAATTTGGGACCAGAAGAGAAGAGACATTGTTGCAAAGTATCTTACATGACTGAGATCGCCAACCAAACTTCCCTTTGGAATTATGGGGTTGAAAAAGTACAAGGGCTACAAGGTGGGTAGCTTGGAAACAGTACACATATATACCATTGAAAAAATTTATAAATATGAATAGGATAACAAATGTAGCAAATACACTTTAATTTAAGAAACCACAGACAGATTCTTCAAAAAAACAATGTCTAAGGCACGTTCTCTCCTAAACCACCTTCATGTTCATCTTCAGAAAGGTGTTGGATTCTGAGGAGCCATGATTTAACTAGTGAGCTCTCCATAGATACTATGCTTGATTTTGTATTCACAATGTATTCACTTCTGCAACAATGGGTGCACTGCTATCCTTTGGGATTTATAAAGTTTACTTAGTGCTTTTCCTTTGAAAATTTTTCACCGAAAATATCTTACATAACTTGCAAGCTCTTTCTATCCGTTTTAAACATGTTAAATATTCCAGAAACTTAGAATGGATTTTGAAGCCTGGAAGGGGTTGTTTAAACAGAGGGAGGCTTCACAGGTCTTGCCACACTGCCATTACTGCTTAATGACTTGTTTTTCCATCAAATGAGGAAAACCATGTTAAATTTCCTAAGTAAGAAGAATCAGCTACTAGGAAAGGAAAGTCTTTTTTAGCTCTCCCAAGTTGCAGTTCTCAGAAACAATTTAAGACACAGAAAAGTTAAGTTTAGGAAAATGGGCTGAAAATGCTGGATATTGAAAATAATGTGCCCTTGGCAAAAGGCAACATCCTTTTTCTAGAGAAAGAGCTTAACCAAATCTTGTTAAAAGAGAGAGAGAGAGAGAGAGAGGAAGGAAGGAAAGAAGGAAGGAAGGAAGGAAGGAAGGAAGGAAGGAAGGAAGGAAGGAAGGAAGGAAGGAAGGAAGGAAGGAAGGAAGATACCAATTATATTGGACATCAAATACCTTTTAAATAACATTTGGGTGAGTTAATTGCAAAGGCACCAACTTCTGTATTAAAATTTCCTCTAAATAGAAAACTCATGTGTATAAAGAAATAAACGGGAAAATTCACAGCTTTTTCTTACACAATGGAGTGGAGGCCACACACCCAGGCTTGGGGATCTTGTACCCTTCACATTTAAGGTAGATCAAAGAGCTTTACTAAAAGCTGACAATCTGGGGATATATTTACAACCCAAAGGGAGGGAAAAAATCTTTTTTAAGTTTCCATCACACATAGGAAAGTGATTAATTATATTGGGAGAAGGAAGTTTTAAAAAGCACAGTAAGTGCATATATTATTCCTCGGTTTATACATGGTATAAAATTGAAAGCCAAAGAAGTATATGTCAATGCATGGGAAGAATATTTTCATGAATGAGCATTTTCAAGAATGTATTATCACAGTTCATCATTTGTAGCCTTTTACTGACTTCTCAACAATGGCAAAGTCTCTAAAGGCAAATTAATATTTGTTGGCCTTTACACCAAAAGACCGTCCATAGACTTCAGTAGGACCACAAGATAAAATATGAAGTGTAGCCTTAAAGGATCACCAATGAGGAGTGTATCTTGCAAAAACCCCACCCATATAACAATGTGATCATTTTATCTACTTTTCCTTTGGAACATGCATTCCAAAGATGGGGCTGCCCTGACTTGTAGAAACAATAAACAATCTTGAGAGATTAAAATAAATGACTGCAGGCTTCTTTTAATTTTCAGCAAACCCTTCGTGAGAATAAAGAATCACTATCTTTAAGTAACTGTAGAATTACATCATTGATCAACTATGTCCCTAGTGGTGAGAACACAAGGTGAGAGATGTTGTGTGAAAGGAATTGCTTCTTTTGTAAAACCCTACAGCAATTAAAAATCTCCAGACAAAGGGCCCTCTCTCTGTATCCTGCACAACACCTCACCCCACCCTGTCCCAACAGGGCACCTGCAGAGGCACAAGACCAGAAGGTTGGTTGAGGGAATGTGACATAGCTGTCATATGTCCGCTATCTCTGAGGCTAGTGATGAAAATATTATGAGTTGTGGGTTGGAAATGGTTTTGGAGAAAGTGTTTTCAGGTATTACAAAGATTGTACATTCCAGGGAAAACTTACTGTCTCTAACTGAAAATTTATTCCGATGGCGTTCTTAACTCCTGCTATTTGCAGTGTATTTTGGGTCAGCTTGGAGACACTTGCAAAGTCTGTGTTGAGGTTCCTGCAGACCCCCACAGAGTCACCAAAATAATGGGAAAGCAAACAAGCTCTTAAAGGGATGTGTTGCTCGATGGACAATGGTCTCCCCAGGGGTGGAGTTGGGCAGTTGGAGATCTAGGAAGTCTTTCCCTGGATAGTGAAAAATGTGCAACTACCAATGAGTAGGGTTCTTTAAAATCATGTGCTTTTAGGAAAATGGACTAATTTACTACATGAGTCACTTTGCATGATATGATTATATTTGCAGGTCAAAATGCTCTCACCCTTCTGTTATGTAACCTGGGAATAATAATCATGATGATCATGATGATGATATTAATAATGGCTAAAAATGAACACTTAATATGAGCCAGACACCACCTTAAACATTTTATGTGCAATTCCTAGTTAAACTTGTCAATGATTATTTGAGATAAATATAATTATTATCCCCACAAAGAAACAGGTTTCAAAATATGATATCATGTCACTGAACCAGAAAGAGATAAAGCTGAAATTGGAGTTTGGGTGTCCCTGAGCCTCTAATCACACTTTGATGCTCAAAAGAGCATAGCAATGCTTGGCAATTGTTACAGAATAAATTCTTATATATATATATAAAACCCTTTTCATTTGAAAAGTAAGTACATTCAAACCCTGCTCATTCTCTCTTACCAATAGACTATTTTCACTTAATCAGTTGTCCATAAAAAAGAAAGGAAGAAAGAAAGATAAAAAGGAATTTTACAAAGTAAAAGAAAGAAATCAAGTTATTAATAAACACATCAATTGTTAGAAACATGACTTTGAAATCACTTCTCCACTACCACTCAAGTGACAGGCCCAAGACCACAAGTGAGGTCAAGGTTTCATTGATTTCTGTTTTGATGGGGGAGGGGGGGGATGGAGGGATGGTTAATTTTCATAATTTTTCAACGTAACTCTTTTTTGGCAATCTAAATTGATGATCTAGTAAGATTAGTTAAAATTGTCACTTACATACTATTTAGTACTTTATTTCCAATTCATAATTCTTTAGCAATGTTAAAAGGAATAACAATTGAATTAGCACATACTTTCCCACAGTAGCCAGGGAAAATACCTACTGTGCCTTAATTGTTCATATTGGGAAATGGGAAATGCAATTTGTGCTTTCATCTCTCTAGGTTAAAAATGTATTTTCCTTAAGACCCTGGAGCTGCACATCAGCCCAATCTGGGATCTGATTCTGCAGTGGCCTTGGCACCGTGCCGGCATGGTGGGTATTTAAATATGCGGAGGGAGACTTCTACAAACATATTTGCTTAATTAAATAAATTTGGGGAATTACAATTAGATAAGGGAGGACATTCTGATTGATAGTACTACTAAATTTACCGACCTTCCCACAAAATGATGGTTATTGCAAATCTATTACATTAGAAAAGGAATATGTGCTAATTATAGGCTCAAATAAAAGGGGCAGAAGAACCATAAAAGATAACAGATCTTATGGTAATGAAAGGCACAATGCAAAAAAAAATTTTTTAATTTTTCTTTTCTTTTATTTCTTGGCTTTGTTTGAGGAGAGATTTTGGATTGCAAAAAGGTTGCAACTGTGGCAGAGGAGGATCACTGGTGCAGGGTATCAATGGTTGGGGGTTGTGTAGGAAGGAGTATACCTGGAGCATGTCTCTGTGGAATATGAATACAGTGTTGATGGACAATGGTCATGGGTGTTGTCTCGGTGGGTGGAGACCCACACAATAACCAAAAGAATATTGAATTCCCATCCTGGGGAGTCCTGCTACATTCTCTAATAGAGTTGCAAGAATCTCTAGAGTACATGGACAGTGCCTAGCAAAGGAGGACAGGCCAACATGCCAGGCCCTTGATACTGATGCTTGTGCTTATGAGCCTTGTTCTTATGAAACTGAAATTTAGTCTAGTAATATATATTGCCTAAGAGTTACCTCCTGAAAGCCTCCTTTTTGCTCAAATATGGTCTCTGTCTAAGCCAGGGGTTCTTAACAAGGGGTCCATGAGCTTGAATTGAAATTCAAAAAAAAAAACATTATTCTTGTGGGGACGTTTTGGTGTGGGGGTGATATATTTATTAAATAATACACAGTATTGTGTGAACTTAGTAAGGGGTCTGTAGTTTTCACCTGACTTGCAAAGGGGTCTGTGGAACAAAAAAGTTAAGAACCCCTGCTCTAAGTCAACTCAGCATAAAAACTCACTACCTTCCTCCCAACATGGGACATGACTCTCAGGGATGAGCCTCCTTGGCACCAAGGGATTATTACCAAGTACAAACTAGTGATGCATTTGGATAAAGACCTAGGCCAAAAGGAGGAAATATTAAATACAAATGAGTTTTTATGGCTAAGAGATTTCAAGGTGAGTTGGGAGGTCATTCCAGAGATTTCGTTTATTTATGTCTCCGGAGGCTTTCACTGACTGCCATCAGGCCTCAAACAGCAGGGCTCCTGAGGGCTCTAGAGACATCTAGACACAATAGGCAGTGCAGACAACCCCAGGAATCATTGCCTTGTCAGTGGGCCTTACCTTGGAATACATGATAACCTATCTTCCCAATGTATCAGAGTTAGATTCATTTATCATTTTCCTAAACATGTTTTGCTTTTAAAGCTGGAGCCGTTGTGGTTGGCACAAGAACCTCACTTCTAGTCTTTTCTATATCCTCTTTTAGTGATTGCTGCACAATCTATGGTGTTTTTTGTTTTTTTTTTTATGATGAACAAACCTGTATCCCTAGCTAAAGCACAAAACAATGAAAGGTTGAAAAAGCCTTACAATAAAACAATAAAACTACTAGAAATATATGTCAATGCTAAAACCAATATTATCATTGTAATGTTCATATGAAATATTAATATAATATTTATAATATAATACATTGGTTATTTCATATTAAGCAAATATTTTTAAAAAACAAATGTCCAATAATAAGGATTGGTTAAATAAAGTTCACAATAGTTACAACTGGACTGTGGGCTTGTGGGGAATTTTTCTTTTTTTTTTTTCCATACCTACATTTTAAAGATTTCTATAGCGAACATGCATTGCTTTTATAATCAGAGAAAAAAGAAATTATTTTTTAAAAGTTGAGCCATGACCCAATAACATGGCAATCTACAAGATTAGAAAGACAGAAGATAAGAGGCAATAAGGCTGAAAAAAATGTTCCTCGTGAGGGCCAGTTACACTGGGGGAATAATGTGGCAGCTAAACTCACAGTGAAAAGGCCAGTAACGACTCACTAGTGAGTGGAAATAATCAGTCAGTAAACCCAATGTTTTGTCAACAAGACATAAATAACTATTTGGGCTGGGTTTTTGTTGGTTTTTTTTTTTTTCATTTTTTTCCACCACACTGGCCAGTTTTGGCATACTGTGAACAGAACATTTGATTAGTCTGGATTGTTTGCAAAACTCCAGTTGAGTGCAGCGTGTGACCTAAAATTCAGTATGAATATTCTTGAATCCCCAACTGCCTATAGTAGTCACAAGAACAAACAGCACCATTTTCATTTCCATCTTAATCCCTTCCGATCCCAATGCATTCTATGTGTACAGCTCTGACTTAATAGGTGAACCGTAGATGTGTTTTCTCTATTAGAGCAATGTCACACGCAAGGGTGTGCTGTCTCCCTCTTGAGAACATTTGTTTAGAGAGGGATAAGGTTTTTTTAATATATATGCAAGGAATGATAATGAAATGCATCTGGCCGGAACATAATCAAGCAAGATTTCATCTAGTTTCAACAATTCAGAGTGCCAGGGTTAAGGACATTTTTACTGTAACTCATATTTTCAGCCTTGTGAAGTTGCCGCCCACACAGGAAATGCCTTGGAACAGGTGGTCCACGGAGCTCGCTGGTCTTGTCTGGCTCCATGGGTAAAGCTTGTGGGTTACTGAGTCACTGAATAATTATGAGCCTGAACAAAAGGCTCTCAGATAAGCCTTAAGTCAGGACACAGAGAGAAGCAAGGTAAAGAAGATGACTGTCTCGGCGTGCTAACTGTTTGAACTGAAGCAGGGAATGAATGCTTCTTGGGAAACAATGCTCCCTTGGTTTGGGCTCCTCCTTGCTCCCCAAGCACCTGGTGGAAGCAAGACAAGAAAGGACAGGTGAGAGAAGGATGGTTACACACCTCAGACTTCAATGAATTTAAGTGCATTAGAAAACCTCCTGCCTAGAATCACTTCTCACAGAGGCAGGAGCTGTCGTTGCTCCCATGTGCGCACATACCTTTATCTCATGCGATCCCAGCTGAGTTTGGGAGGTGGTGATGACATTCTTCCCATTTCACAGATGAAGGAACTGAGACTTAGTAGCTCACAGACACACTTTATCTTACAGAAAAGGGAACTGGAAGGGAACTAACATTTATTGCGTTTGTTATGCGCTATCTCATTTAACTCTCACCATACCCAGAGAATGACTTGAGTTTGCAGTTTAGGAAACTAAAGCATTCCAATTCCTAAAAGAGGGGAAATTTGCCTTTCGCCTAAGTAGGTATGTCTTTAATCGGGACTTTTAAAAATCTTTATCTGCAATAGGTAAGAAGTAATTGCTAGTTTGAATATAAGTCATTCAAATTCAAATCATGTAAATGGAAAGAATACAGCTGAGAGGCAAGAATCAGAGTAAATGACTCTATTAAAAAGAAAGTAGAGAAATGAGGAAGAAAAGGTTCACTGTGCAAATATTAGAATATCCCCTCCAGACAGTAGGTGAGCCCACTTGGGGGAACACCACGGGTTTGACACAGACCTCCACTTCTTCATCTGCCCCCACCGCGGGGTCATGTATTTGCAACTCTAGGAACAGCTTTTCCTCCAAAAAGACCCTCACAATGGAAAGAGACACGCCACTCCAACCTCCCATGGAATCCATCTGTGCTTGGCGCAAACCCTGCGCTGAGCCTTTGAGCAGGAGGGGAGGATGCTGTGCGCTGACGCATTCCAATGTCCACTTTGCAGGTGCTCACTGGGTCTGCCGTGTCCAGGAGCACCACGAGGACTTAGAAAGGTGATCAGCAGGGATGGGACGTGGGACCTGGGCCTCAGAGAAGGTGAGGAGACGGCACCCCTGCAGCAGCAGGACCTCCCCGGGTGAAGGTCAGGGACTGACACACACACACACACACACACACACCCCTCTACTATAGGGCACTTCTCTTACCTGCGATCCAGTCTTGATGCCAAAACACGACATCTGTGACCCTCCTTGGAAGCTGCTATTCCTACCAAGTTAATCAAAAGGAGCAGCAGAATACACTCTCTCAGATGGCTATGACATTCTTTCATCCGTTCTAGCATCGACCTGCCACTCCTGCCACTCCTTCCGGAAAGTTCTGAGTGTGTTTAGAAATTAGCTGCCTCCCTTCTACCCATAAGAGATTTCGTGCATCTGTCCAGTTTCTCAACTTTTACTACCAGTTTACATTATTTCAACGTTTTCATTTAGCACACAGACATTTGTCAAGCGTTTAAAATATTTTCACAATGTAGACAAAAACTAGTGCACGAGGGGGAAAGCTGCCTGAGCAAGGCTCCTCGCCAGCTGCTGCCTGCATGCGGCTCTTCTATCCTCCACACACTTTTGATGCAAAATATGCTTCGGGCTACAGGGCCAATTTTAAAAGGCAAAGGAGAAAAGAAATGGAAAGAAAACAGGAAATCAGTGTAATTATTTACAGTCAATTTGAACTTTTTTTCCACGACTTCACAGGATTTAAAAGCTTCATGGCATGGTAAATGACTGAAATAAAACTTAAAAAAAAAAAATAGAACTCTATGCACAACATACCTGCAACTGGAAATGGAGTTGAAGTTATCAAAATTATTTCCATGGATGCATGAGACCTACAGGATGGAATAAATGTGTTTCAGATCTTGGGTTTTGACCCATCATTTGAAATTCATTTTCTCTGACTTTTCCACAAACCATGCCAAAGAAAATAAAGGAACCAGCCCTTGCCTTAGCGCACGCCTCCCCCCTCGCCCACCAGGCATACTGGCTTTCGAATATCGCCATGTGGCAAATTGAAGTCCTGAGAATCAGATGAATACAGAGCAAGTTGTCCTGGCATCTGTTTTTCATTGACAAGAGCAGAAATTAGCATCACCTTCGGCCAGATTCTGCGTTGTATTCCATAATGCATTAGGGGCCCCTTTCTGATATTATTTCATACTTTGACTTGATAGCAGTTTCCCTGAACTTCAAAGGTTGTTCTCTGCCTGAATCAACTCATCCAAGCTTGGGTGGGTAACAAATGGGCCTTTATTCTAAAGGGGACTTTATTGCCCCCAAAGCTGCAAGCAAACGAAAAGGCGGAGAATCCTTGACAATCGAGTAAAATAAAACCTTCCAAAGACTTTCGAAGTGAAAATGCTTCCTTTAATTCAGAAGGCTCCAGATGTGGCCACATCCTTAGATGATGACTAATTATTGTAAGCCTCCTGACACAAACCACTGCAAACCCTAATACTCAACGCTAGCTGTGAACGTTTGCTTCTGATGCCTAGGAGACGTTAGCATGACTTGGGCTTTGCATGGTGTGTTTGTGCTTTTCCAGTTTTACACGGATCCTTTCTAGTATATTAATATCATGCGTAATGTCAACATTTGGTGAAGGTTCGTGACTGACGGGGCTGAAAAAGCAGATTTCTCCAACAGCCTGTTTCCATCACTGAAGTCATTCTTCTTCAAGACTCAGACCACCATATGCTTCCACTTTTTTTCCAATTTTTTTTTATCAGGGGACCTCAGAACATTGAATTTCAGTATGAATTTAAAATATATTAAGACAGTTCCAGAAACTCGAGCCAGCTTACCCTTGGCTTCTTGTGACCCCCTTCCAGGAGGATTTATTGAGGCCTTGCACACCTTTCAGCTGTAGTTGGCGTCAGCCTTACATCAGTAAGGGCTGATGTTTATTGAGTGTTTACTATACACACGACTCCATGCTAAGTATCTTATATGTATTGGGATATTTATTTCTCCCTAGAACCCTATGACATACAGATGAGAAAACTGTGGCACCAAGACAGGTGAAATGACTTGCCGAAGGCCCCGGGGCCAGTTCAGCCATGCAGGCATCTAATGCCCAAAGCCACACTCTTCATTTTCACCTTATTTCCCCCACATTGGCAAAGGCCAGTGCCCACCCACCACAGGGCACTCAGAGACACACACACATCCCAGCACTAACGCCCCTTTGTGCTTTCACGTCTACAGCTGGTCCTTCTCCTCCCATCATCATCACCTCTACTAACTTCTAAACCCTTATGGGATTGGGGGGCCTTCTGTTCAACTCTTCACCTTGTTGGGGAGGGAGGGATTACTCCTGCCCTAGGGCTATGGGCTCCTTACTCACATATGCTCACATATACCCACAGGGCCACCCAGGGACTGGACTCAGGAGCAGAGTGAACAAGCAGGGGCCATGGAAGGCAGGCTGTGTAGTGACAAGAGGATGAGGTGACCCCTGGTTCCCACAGGAGGATGTGATTGGTTTGTTTGAATAATTCCTTGACTGCATGCCACTATTCAGAGATAAGCAGGCACTGTGTCTTACCCCTTCAAGAGGAGGGCTGTTTGGCTAGAAGACTGTATCCATGGGGGCAGAGGAGGAGGGGGATTGTGGTTGGGCCATTTGAAGCCATCCTGGTGTTACCCAATGTCAAAGCAGCACTTAAGTTTGAATCTTAGTTTCAGGTCTTACGCCACATAAAGCGCTCCCTTCCCTGGACTGCAGTCCGTCATTGTAATACGCATTTGACCCACAACAAATTCCTTCTCAGCACTGCCCATCCAGGTGACAGAGAGATAATCCACTGCAATAAATATTTATTGAGCTTATACCATTTATAATACTTGTAGTATTATGATGGGGACAAAAATGTTCATGTGTTACTGTCCCCAAGTCACTTCTCACCCTCTGCTGCACATACACATACAGAAAAGTTTAGAAGTTTGACCTGTT
>PVKH010004014.1:0-24008 GCA_004027955.1 Chaetophractus vellerosus
CCTTCCTGGTTCTGCTTCCAGAGAGGCCTCACAGCCTGAGTCCAAAGTTCCCTCTGACCCCAGCACGCTGAACTCCCCAATCCCCTGGACCTACTTCAGTTCCCCCAAAGCATACCAGCCTCCCTGATCCCCAAGCTCCAGACTCTACATCATTGTGGAAAACAGTATTCCTGCTGCTCATTGAGGAAAAGCTTTAAGTCTCAGGTAGCTGATCATGCGATACAGAGGGAATAAAGGAAAGAGTCTGTGTTCCAGAAAACAGAACAGGAGGGTACCTTGGGGAGAAGATAGGGCATGCTAGTCCTATCTTTAGTCCAATGCTTTAAAGCCTCACTATAGACTGTCAACTTCCTCCCTTGAGCACCCTCTACATCATGGCCCTCAGTGGCAACTCCCTCATCATGGTGGCAATCACCCACATCTTGGGGCTGCACACCTCCATGTACTTTTTCCTGGTAAACTTGGCTGTACTTGATGTATTCTGTGGATGCAGTGTTTTGCCTAATCTGCTTGATATTCTGGTGGCAGAGAAGAGAACAATTTCCTTCAGGGGCTGCATAATCCAGATGTTCTTCCAGACGTGGTCTGTTGTAGAGTTTCTTCTCTTCACTGCCATGGTCTATGACCACTACATGGCCAACTGCCATCCACTGTAATATGGCTCCATGTGTGTACAACTCTGGTAGGAACAGTATGGGGCATCAGCATACTTGGTACTGGAGTAGATACCTGTCTGGTGTTACAGCTGACTTTCTATGGGACCAATGTGATAGATTGCTTTTCTGTAAGATGCCCCCAGTACTGCTGCTCTCCTGCTCATCCACATACTTGAATGTTATCATGGTAATAATGGCTGACATCTTCTATTCTGTGTTGCACTTTCTCCTCACCATGGTGTACTAAAGCTTCATAACCTCCATCATCCTGAAGATTCATACAGCTGAGGGGAAGTGGCGAGCCTTCCTCATGTACTCTTCCCACTTCATTGTGGTCACACTGTACTACACTATAGTCATCTACACTTACCTGTCCCCAAGCTCCAGCTACTCCCTACCAGCAGGCAAGGTCATGGCTGTGCTTTATTCCACAATGAGCCTCACTTTGAACCCTCTCATCTACACACTGAGGATCAAGGACATCAAGAATGCTCTCAAGAAAGCCTTTACATTTTTAAGAGAAAAACTGTAATTGCCTAATTTAAAGATAATTGCTGTCTTGGGGAAGGTTTACATTTAAATTATCACAACCTAAAATTTATTCATTGGGTGCCATTTTATATTTGAAAGCAAAAATTAATTCTATTGAAACATAGTTTCTAGACATTATTTAAATTAGACCAGTAACAATAGGGGACTAATAAGGGGGCTATAAAATGGTTCCACATTTAACAAATGAAAAGTTTAAATGCGTAGATATTTGCATTAACATTTTCAATAAGGCATGCAGTGTGTGATAATGCAAAGTGCAAAGCAGAAAGTGGCATGTTTAGGACCAAATGAAGGCACCGTTACCAGACTCAACTACTAGGTAACAGCCTTGAGGTCCACAGGACAATGTAAAAAGTCTCCTTACACACACACTATGGTATAACCTTTGTTTTAAATGTCCCTAAATGTTTGTGAGCACCTCAAGAGGCAGCTGGAGCTTAATACTATCATGCCAGTGTCAGGTCTAGGGCAGGTTTTGAGTGATCACATGTTCAGTTGAACAGAACCACTGAGGAGAGGGGCTCTTGGTGTTCTGGTAGGGGCAGATTTGGGAAAAGGGAGGTGGTGTTCAAATATGTTTGAGAGCTGCAGGGAAAGGAGAAAACTAGTGCTCCCAGGCAGTCTACAGCCATGATGTTGTTTTTTGCAGGTGGACTTGGAATAATTTGCATGAGGAACAACTCAGTGGCTCTTGTTGGGAAATTAGTGATGATACAAAGACTCACTTGAGAGTTTAACCTCTGAAGATCTTGGCAGCCCTTTTCTGAGTGTCTTCCAACAGATTTTTTTCTGCCAAAAAATTCAATGCAGGATGTGAAATTCAGCAAACTCACTTCAAATTCACATTTCATTGTGTGGTAATTTTCACAGTTGGTCATTTGAGACACATCATTCCAAATTAAAGTCCCTTTTGGATACTATTCAAGTAGTTCAGTTTTCTGGAACAAGGAATTCCATCTTTACAGTGTATTCCAGGCTTCTAGGTGGTCCAGGAAAGCCATACCCCTTAAATGGTCCTTTAAGAAGATTTGCACCTTCCAGATGTTTTGCTGTTACACATTTTTTGTATTGGTTATTACTGTGAGTTTTGTTTTACAAGTTACTGTGATTGTGGAGAGCATTGGTGAAAAAAGAACCATGGAATTCTAATTCACCAACCATAAAGAGAATAAAGTGTGTAGATCTCGTGAGATGAGAGCTAAGGAAGACAAATGTGTAAGTGACATTGAGCATTAACAACCAGTGAGTCACATGAGAGATGTGGGATCCAGGGAGCAACATGAAGAGGGACTCCATCTGACCTCTCCCATAGCAGTGTGTGTGAGAGCTTGAGTGTGCATGTGTGTGTTTATATGTGACTGTAGGATGTGAAAATGAATGAGTGTGGTTACACAATGTGAGTAAGAGTAGGTTTATGTGTGAAAAGATGTTTGTATTGTATAGAGTATGTATACATGAGTGTGTGTATTTCCATTAATTTAATTTTGAAAGAAGTGTTAGATTATATAAATGTTACATTGAATATATGTATGGATTGCATAAACCCCATCCCCTCTCCCTCCCAAACGCTTCCCCATTAATGGCATCTTTCATTAGTGTAGTACATTTTTTACAATTGATGAACATATATTCAAGCATTTCTACTAGCCTTGGTCAATAGTTTGCATTATAGTTTATACTTTGCACTGCTCAATTTTATAGGTTTTGATAAAATTTATAATGGCATGTATCTGTCATTGTAATGTCCCCAAAATGACCCATGTTACACCTATTCTTCACTCTCCCTTCTCTCAGCCACTGCCTTTATATAAATGTTACAATTTCTTCCATTGCTAGAATAATAAGTCTACTTTAGTCCATAGTTGCATTCCCCCTTATGTTTGTTCATTCCTCAATCTTGAGAATTTTGACATGGTGATGCCCACTCTGTTTCTGATTCAGAGAGACTCAGATCCTGTGAGGCAGATGGATGGAACTATCTGGCTTGCAGTTGTACATACTCTCTGTTTATGGAGATGGGTGTTGTCCAACAGCATCCTTTTTTTAGTTGTCCTGGGTGAGTCCAGTGAACTGGAGAGTAGTTATTGTGACTCTGCTGAGATTCAGGACACAATGAGCATATAAACAGACTGAAGATTTAAGTCTCTGGGACATATATTTAATGAATATAGAGCTAATTATAGGTTCAAATAAAAGATGCAGAAGAGCCATATGTAGAGGAATTATAAATGAGTCTAAATCTGTTACATTGGGGAGCATGTAATCCAAGGTAAGTCCCAATGACCAGATGTTGAATTACTGAGATTGTCTGCCCTGCTTATAGTATGTAGATATCTCCAGAGCCCTCAGTAATCCTCCTGCGTGAGGCACGGTTTACAGTCTCAGTCAATGAAATCCTCCTGGGACATGCATAAGCATGACCTCTGGAAGGACATTCTGAGTGACTTTGAAATCTCTTAGCCACAAAAACTAATTTGTATTTAATATTTCCCTCTTTTGGTTAAGGTCTTTTTCCAAATGCATCACTAGTTGGCTCTTGATAATAATCCTTCGGTGCCAGGAATGCTCATCCCTGTGAGTCATGTCCCAGCCTCGCAGAAGGCAGTGCATTTATTGATGAGCTTGGCTTAGAGAGAGGCCACATTTGAGAAACAAGGAGTCTTACAGAAGGTAACTCTTAGGCAATATATAATACTAGGCTAAATTTCAATTTCACAAGAGCAAGGTTTATAAGAACAACCATCAATATCGTGGCATAATGGTCTGTCCTCCTTTGCTAGGCACTTCCCATGTACTCTAGAAATTCTTGCCAGTATATTAGAGAATGTAGCAGGATTTCCCAGGATGGGAATTCAATATTCTTTCAGTTATTGTGTGGTTCTCCACCCACTGAGACAACACCCCATGACCACTTGAACATATGCATAGTGAGTAGAAGCATGCCCCAGGTGTACCCCTCCCCACACATCCTCCATCACTGACACCCTACACCAGTTATCCTGCATGTTCATAGTTACATGCAATAATATTGAGGGCTTGACATATTGGTCTTTTTTCTTTTTTAGGCACTACCTAAGTCCTCAAGAGATTCTTGCCCTTTTAATTGAGGATATAACAAGAGTCTCCAGAATGAGATTTTAATATTTTCTGGTTTATTGTGTGGGTCTCCACACACTGAGATACACTATGACAATGTGAATACTTTCATGTTCCACAGAAGCATGCACCAGGTGTGCACTATCCAGAATATTGCCCTCCCCTGCCGTATTTGCCAAAAGAACATTTCCACCATTGTAGTTTAAACCACATACCTACTACTCTCCAGATTTTACCTGTTCATTCCTCCTGTTCTGCCCCCTCCCCCAGTCCCATGGAGAGTCCAACACAACCCTCCTATCCTACTCCCTCTCACATTTCATCACCATCAAACCCAATCACATCACTGCACCACCATCATACCCATCTACTCCAAACAACCACCTTCCACTTTATCATAGATTTTGTCTATATTGACCAACAACTCACCACACTCTACTCCTTTCTGTCTCCTGAAAAACTGTATTCCAGACTTCATCTCTGTGAGTCTGTTCAATTTACTTAAGTTATATCAGTGAGGTTATGTAATATTTGTCCTTCAGTGACTGGTTTACTTCATTCAACATGAGGTCTTCAAGATTCATCCATGTTGTCCCGAGTGTGTTAATACTGTATTCCTTCTTACAGTTGAATAATATTTCATTGAATGTATATACTGCAATTTACTTATCCATTCATCTGTTGATGGACCCTTAGGTTGCTTCCAACTTTTGGAAATAGTGAATAATGCATACTGTGCATATATCTTTTCATGTTCCTGCTTTCAATTCTTCTGAGTGTATACCCAGAAGTGAGATTTCTGGATCATATGGCAGTTCTATAGTTAGCTTTCTGAGGAGCCACCAAACTGACCTCCACAATGGCTACACCATTCTAAATTCCCCAAAGCAGTGGGTAAGTGTTCCCTTTCCTCCACATCCTCTCCAACACTTGTAGTTCTGTTTTTTTAATAGCCACCAGTCTAAGAAGTATAAGATGATATCTCATTGTAGTATTGATTTGCATTTTCCTAATAGCTGGTGATGTTGAGGATCTTTTCATGTGCTTTTTAGTGATTTGTGTTTTCCTTTCAAGAAGTGTCTATTCAAATCTCCTGCACATTTTTAAAATGTTTTTTTTTGTCTTTTTGATTTTGAGATGTAGTATTTCTTTATATTTGCTGCATATTAGACCCTTATCAGATAAATGGTTACCAAATATTTTCTCTCATTGAGTAGGTGAGTGTATTTTTGGAGTGTGTGTATGTGTGTGCATATGTGTGAGTATGTACTTTTGTGATCTACTTGTATGTGTGTGTTCACATATAAGTAGTGTTCTCATACATTTGTTCACATACTTGTATGTATATGTGTGCAGCTGATTTACTCCCCCAAGTTTTTTGTACCTCTAGTATTTGAGGGAATATCAGTAGACCTCACCTAGTCATTAGCCTTTTCATATTGATTTGCAGTTAGTGTGCTGAGCTGTGGAAACCATGAGGAAATGTGCTGTTTCCCGTGATCAGAGTGATCAAGGTGGGCTACATTGTCCCTAATGCAAAGGTTTAATGGTGCCACGGACATACAGTTTATTACCTTCTCTCATCATGGCCATCATCAGGATAGTGGATTTGTAAACAAGCTGTAGTCCTCATGGCCAACTAGAGAATCTTAATTCTATTCATTTGGGGAGTCAGAGCATGACTGCATCCTTGAGCATGGATGACATTTATTTTCTGGCTGATTGAGCCATACTAGGTTATGTACCTAATCTTTAAAGTATAATCATGTCCAAATTATCCCCATAGGATGATGGATAGACCTCTCTAACTGGGTATGGAGATGGTTCTCAAACCAGTCAGGGTGGTTTTATAGAGATGAACAGGGTAGGAGGAAGCAGGAAGGACCCCAGAGTACACATTGTGCCTACACCCTAGCTAGACATGGTCACAGCAGATGGAATGATTTCTACACTGCTGCATTGGGGAATGCATCAGAAAACAAAGGAAACAAAATGACTGATGAGAGTTAAAACTATAGTCCACAGTTAGTAGCAGTGCTTCAATAAGTGTTCATCAGTTGTAGCAAATGTACTACACTAATGAAAGATGTGGTTAATGTAGGAAATTATGGAAGTGGGAGGGTGTGGGGTATATGGGAATCTCCTATATTTTTAATGTAACATTTATGTAATCTAAAACTTCTTTAAAAAATAAAAAGGAAGAAAAATAAAACAACAAATAAGTTAGATAGTAAGATAAATATTTTTTATTAAATTCATCCTCAAATTTCTAAAAAGATTCATAGTGGAAAATAACAGTCTAATGAAAAGTGGTGGTTCATGGAAAGAGAACATGAGGATGCAGAGTGTGAGAGAATGCACAAATGGAAGTAAGGTAGATGAGAGATCAAGTGAAGAGAAAAATGGATGGAGCGTGGAAGGATGTGATGATGGGATTTTGTTGGATTGACATGATATGGAAGAATGAAAGATGAAGAGGGAAAGAATGAAGAAAGCTGTGGTATGGGAGAAGGATTAAATGAAGGAAATGATAATGTGGAAATGAGTGTGAAGAGGAGGATAAAGGTATAAATAAAGGAAACAAGAAAGATAAAAAATAAGGGCAAAGTTGTATGGAAGGAAGGATGGATTGACAGAGAATGGGGAAAGTAGAGGGTAGAAAAAATGTGGATGAATATTTTAAATGTTGGAAGGAGAAATGGAATGGACAAGGGAAAGATGGAAAGGAACATGCAGGATAAGACTGATGCATAGAATGAACTAAAAAGTATGAAGCAAGCTATTTGAATGTGTAGTGAGGGTGTGAGATGAGAGGAGATGAGAAAGTGTAAAGAAGAAAGTATGGATAGGAGAAAGGGAATGATGAAGTGAAGGAGCAGACTAAGGGAAGTAGCCAAGAGGGATTGTGTGAAGGGTGATTGATGGGAATTTGGGATAGATGGATGGATGGTTGACATGAAAAAAGAGGAAGGAAGACAAATAGAAGATAGGTAGAATGGATGGAAGTATTCACAGGATAATGGAGAACTTAAACATACACATGCTCCCTAGAATATGAAGCATTTTCTATGGATGATAAAATGGATATAACCTCGCTGCTTCTAGCCGTGTTCCGTCATTTGCATAGAGGAACATAGAATCAATGTTCAAAATGGTATCAAAACAGTCAGCACTGGTGCATGTGAATACTCTTTGATGACCATGTGATAAAATCAGTAAATTTCTACTTCTTGTGGCTCTCCAGAAGAACCACAGACATAGCTGTCTTTCTCTGAGGTCCTACTGAAGTGGAATTGGCTGTGCATAAAAGAGGAGTTCATAGACAAGACAGAATCTTTACCTCATGTCTTGGATGCCCATTTAAAAGCCATATTTTGTCCAAAAATTAAGAGGATCATGTTCAGCAAGCTAGCTTCCATAATACACACTCATTCACTCACAGACACACATACACATGAAAATCTCAATCACACCATAAACACGTTTTGTCTCCTAGCAGTAAGGGAAATTAAAGTGGAGGAAAAGGACTAAAAATAGACATCAAAGTATAAGTTGTCATGAGATCTAGAAATCCAAGGGACCTATGCCTTTCCCAGCAGTGTTATTTTCACATGCCTGAAATCACTGGAAAAGGCAGCATTTACTGTTGATGTCTCCTCCTGCTGGGTGTATCTCTGAGCACTCTTCCAATGTTTGTTGATGGCTTTCCTCTGAACCTGCTGTCTTTTTTCTCTTGCATTCATCTCTAATAGCAATGTTAATTCATTCACTAATATTTTGTAAATGTAATCTATGTATCAGAATTTTACAAATCACAGCATTGGTCAATAAGGGAGAAAAGAAAAAGAGAAAAAGAAATAGCAGAGGAACTATCTCCTTAGCTGACTGGAGTGCCAGACCTGGCCCTGTGCCCCCTCTTTCTGTTCAGCTCCCAGCCCTAAGTTACCAGAGCCTTTCCCACCTGTCCCGGTCTGAGCCATTTCTTTACCAGCACAGAGTCATCCCTACAAAGAATCACTATGTGTATAACACTTAATGTACAGGAGCTGCTTCTTGAGACACCATTCTTGTTCCAAAGAGACACTCTAGTTCCTCATTTATTTAAAAAAAAATTCCTAGAACTGATTCCAAGATTCAGACCCTACCATGGGTAATGACTGGTTTAGGGTCTCCTTGAGGACATAGCTCATGTCTTGGTTTTCTTCACAGTCCCAGAATTTAATGCAGAAAAATAAAAAGACAAACTACCCAATTGAAAAATGGGCAAAAGCCTTGACAAGACAATTGTCCAAAGAGGAAATACAAATGGCAAAGAAATACATGAAAAAATGTTCATCACTAGCGATTATGGAAATGCAAATCAAAACTACAGTAAGATATCATTTCACACCTATTATACTGGCCACTATTAAAAACTCAGAAAACTGTAAATGTTGGAGAAGATGTGGAGAGATAGGTACACTTATTCTCTGTTGGTGGGAATATAGAATGGTACAGCCACTATGGAGGACTGTTTGGCAGTTTCTAAGGAAATTGAGTATAGACTTGACATGTGACCTAGACTACCATTACTAGGTATATACCCAGAAGACCTGAGCACAGTGACACAGACATCTGGACACCAATGTTCATAGTGGCATTATTCATGACTGCCAAAAGTTGGAAACAATGCAGATGTCCTAAACTGATGAATGGATAAAAAATTTGTGGTGTATGCACATGGAATATTATGCAGTGGTAAGAAGAAATAACAACATGGATGAGCCTGGAGGATTATACTGAGTGAATCAAGCCAGATACAAAAAGACAGATACTGTATGATTGCACTATTATGAACTAAATATATTATATAAACTCATGGAATTAATAATTAGAATATAGGTCACAGAAAATAAAATGAGGATAGAGAATAGAAAGCTGAGGGTTAATCTGTGCAGAAGTGGTTAAAAGTTTTTTTTGGAAATGAATGAAATTGTTAAAAGCATATCATAGTGTTTGTAACTAGCAGTGCTAGTATAGAGGTATAACAGTGGCCAAAAGGGAAAGTCTAAAAACATGTGTATAACTAGAAGGAAAGCTAAAAAAAAAAAGTAATTTGGGACTGTATAACAGTGGAATCTCATGTAAAATATGAATATGGGTGATACTGCATATATAAGACTGTTTTTACAAAATATAAATACGAATATACTAGAGAGAAGGAAACAGAATAGCACCTATATGTGGAAGGGGAAACATAGATTGAGAGGTGATGAGTTTTGTTTGTATGGTTGGTTGTTTGGTTTTTGTTTCTCATTATTATTATTATTACTGGAATAATGGAAATACTCTAAAAATGATAGAAGTGAATGCACAGCTAAGTCATTACACTGAATACCATTGATTATATACTTTGGACAGCTTTATGCTTTATTAATATGTATCAATAAAATTTATTTGTTAAAAAAATAAGGGGGGAACTATTTTTAATTGAATACCAACTAGCAATTCAGACTGAAGCCAACCTCCTTGAAGGCAAGTTGAATGTAAAATCAAGTTCATGACCTTCAGCAGATGTTGCACATGTTTACCTGTCATATATGTAGTAAATGTCATATTAACACACAAGGAATGGCAGGTTTGCACATAAAATTCATAGCAATACAATTTATGTTTCCTAAAAATTCTTTAAAAAAACCTTCAATCTTGGATATTTCAAGTACACTCATTTTCATCCTCTCTTAAATTCAGCTTTTCTAGTTAAGAAATCCCTTAGGGTTTGCATTATTTCGTTATTTTTTTAAATGTCTACTATATTTATTTACCTACTAAGTGATTCTTTCAGGAATCACAACAGAAGATGATGAGGTACCAGTTTTCAGTATGAAATAATTAGTAATTACTCAGCTACATGGATGTTCTGAAGCAGTTAGTGGTGGAAAGATGTATCATGATTCCCCTCACCTCACCTCCACATGGACTTGCCCTTCTTTGTCTAGCAAACTGCAGATGATCCCTCCAAGTCCATCCTTTCACGGAAACACTCCCTTGAGGCACCATATCCATTGGGTAACTTTCCTGCTGGCTCAAAGAAGCTGGGTTTATTATATAGAGATATGTTTGGGGCTGGGTCAGAGAGGAGTGACCCCAAGGGGAGCTGCTCCTTTATGTCCCAATGGGGCTGAGGTTTCAAGACCTTTCCTCAAACCCCAAAGACCTGGGCCAAAAGGATGTTCACCCTTGGAAGCTGCCACATCTTGGGTGAGAGTGAGGCTGAGCCATTCTTCCCTTGAATCCTGAACACTTTTCTCAGTGTGTCTCTTTCATGTATCAGAGCAGTGATCAGCCATTTTTAAGGGATTGGATTTTGTGTGTAATCCATGTTTTTGTCATAGTCAATTCAGTTTCCTTTTTGGCACAAGGGAAATTGAGGAGTTAGCCGGGGAATCCAGCCTTCTGAACAAGGGCTTCTGAGTAAGCACATTTAAAGTAAGTCAGTGGACTTTGGCATTTCTCCCACCACTCATGTATTTTTCTCTATTTCAGTTGAATGGAAATTATATTGTGATGTTGAATTAAAAAGTCTTTTTGAAGTAATGTGGGGTTTCAAATACGAAGGGACAGCATGCGGGGGCTTGGGGTGAAGGAGCTGTTTTGGGTGGCGTTGTGGTGGTGGTTACATGGCCCTGTGCAGTGGGCAAACCCATAGACTGGTAAATTCAGCCCCAGGAGTGAGTGTTGGGTTGGGGAGAGATTGACTGCAGATCTGACAAAGAAATATAATTTGCTATTTAACAAAAGCATGTGGCCACAAGAGGGGGTCAGGGAAAAGCATCTGATCTACATGACTTTGGAAAACTCTGTAAGGCTAACAGCAAAAGCAAATGCAAACAATCACAGTGCTCTCTTTGGTAAATACACATCTCACTAGGGTAGAGGTTAGCCATTCAAACTACTGCTTTTTGCATTTGAGTATTAGGCAAACTGTAAATACCTTTAGTCACTAAAAGTTGGATTTCTACCTTGTGAAGAAAAAAATTACAAAAGGGCCAGTGAGGAGGCCAGAATAAACCCTGTGGCCTTGCATTGGATTTGGAAGTATCAATATCAACTATTCTCTCTCTCTCTCTCTCTCTCTGTCATCTATCTATCTATCTATCTATCTATCTCTAGAGTAATGACTCTAGGTAAGTTTTATGCATTGATTAGTAATCATATATACCAGGTTGTCCACTGAGATAGACTTATAGCAGGGAAACTCAAATAGCAACAGCCAGATTTTCATTTCTAAATACAATTGCCCCTCAAAAGAATTCAGAGTTTCATGGAGTAGATTGATCCAGGGCTGGGGCAGGGAAATTGCAAGATGAGCCTAGATCATCTCTTGAGGGACAGATCACAGGGAAATGGTGGCGTTTTCTCTGATCATGAGTCACAGCGATGTGCTTACAGCATCCAGGTGAGAGGACCTGGAACTGACTCCTAAAAAGCTAGTGACTTTCTGTGATGACATCACACAGCTCAGCCTTCTCCATTTAAACCAAGGAACTTTGAGGCATCTGTGGGCTTTCAGATGAAAGGACATGCACACTGGAGCGGGCTTAGTGTGGGTTAGGACCCGGGGAAGACTTTGCCCTGTGAAAAAGGGTGTGGAAGCTTTTCCTGACTGTACTGAGCAAAGTCCTCACTGGGTGCATATGAGCACAAACTTAACATATCAGAAATGGTTTTTTAGGAGCTTACCTGGAATATTTCATTCACTTCAATAAATCCTTAATGTTCACTGCTTTTAAAAATATACACTTTATTTTGGGTCCTGGTCTGCATGTGAGGGGCCTGGAAGTCATCCCTCCCATCCTGACAACAAGAAAAAGGCTGAACAAAGTGAAAAGCAACTACTCTCTTAGGTCCATCAGTAAATTGAAGTCAGAGGACACAGTATTTCCACCAAAACATGAGAATTATGGATTAAGAGAACCACAGCTTTTATGGAAAAGAAGCCCAGGAACAGAAGCAGTCTCCTGGACCAAAGCCTGGTAGAAGTGCTTGCAGTTAAGGGACAGATCACTGAAGGTCTGCATGGATTAGCCTGAAAATTAAAGACCCCGGGTGTCAACTTTTATGGGGATCCCTTGTTTTCCTGAATTTTATCTCCATGAGCCTCACTAGGTTCTGACTTTGAACAGCAGAAAACTCTCCTCATGCTTCCAGCAGGGGAAGTTGAAAAATAAACATTCTGAAATATGTCCAGCACAGTTTGTTCCCCATAGCAAAGGACTGCCCTCAAAACAAAATATTTTCCCAGAGCCTAAGCAAAGGGAGAGAAGGAATATACCAAACTCCAGCTCCCTCTTGCCCTCAATATGGTGTAAGCAGAATAGTAAACTCAAGTCCTCTCTAGACTACAACATAGAGAAAGAAAAATACCCCAAACCAGTTGTGTTTTACAGACTTCCTTTCTCATCTAAGGGGTATTGAAACAGAGAAGCATTTGTGAAATTCAGAACTCAGAGACACATGTCAACCAAAAGGTCGACACTAAACCATTGGTTTTAGAACTCTTCCCTTTGCCTACCCTCACCTTACCACTACATCATCAGGGCCCCTGAAAAAATTGCAGGGTGTTTAAATGGAAGAACTGCAAAACTTAGACCTAATTTAAGAATTTTCTTGGAAAAACTGAAGATAACATGGTGCACAAAACAGAAACCCAGGTAAATGGAACCTTTGACACCTACAGCTCCAGCTAAATGGTAAACATAGCCTAACTCCTGGCCAGGTAAACATACAATCCCACATTACATTTCTATTTACCTCCATTACTTTTACCTCTTACCTCATGTAAAGCTCTCAGGAAATAAATCACAAGGCATGCATAAGGCAATGAACACAAGCTGAAGAAAAAGACCAAGAATCAGAACCATATTCAGATATGACAGTGACATTGGAATTAACAGACTGGAAATTTAAAATATTTATAATGTGCTAAGAAATGTAACAGAATAAATGGAAAACATGCAGGAAATGATAAGTGATGTAAACAAGAGTTGGAAACTCTAAGAAAGAATCAAAGAAATTTTAGAACCCAAAAACACTATGACAGAAATGGATGCCTCTGATGGGAAAGAATTTGCAAGATTGAAGATATTTGGGGTGAGTCATTGCCAAGGGGCTTCATCCAATGTGGCTGAGCTTACGTGTTATTCACATTTAGGATGAACCACAAACTTTCCCACTTAACCTTGTGACATATATGCCCACAGAACTGACTTGGATCAGTGTAAAAGCTAAATTGATTTCTCAGAGACCTCCATCCCCATAGAAAACATTTCCCATGTATGACCAAGTGGTTTAAAGAAAAGTAAAATATAGGGCTATAAAACACATTGGAATAATAGTCCCCCAATGCCCTGTAATCTTTTGGCCAGAAGATAACTTATTATCATCCATCTACCCATTCATTCATCCATTCATTCATTCACATTAATGTATTTAGTGCACTCTGTGTGTGCACATGTGTGTCTATGTGTGTGTACAAAGGTGAACAAAATAGTACTTTTGGAGCTTACATTACAGTTGGGTTACTGATGAAAAGACATGGACATGTGCCTACAAGATGAGGCAAATGGTATGAAAGAGGACAACCAGAAACAACCAAAAAAAGAGGGTGGTGCTAGAGCATCCTCCCAATGAAAATCAGACAGAGGAGCTGATTTCCATTAGGAGGATGCTTAGAAGTCCTGATTGTGGATGGGATATTTAAATTGAGTTCTGAGGAATTAACTAGACAAGGAACGTGTCTCAGCAAGGCAGGATATCCAATGATCCCAGAATGGTTTTCTGAAATGTCTGTCCATTCTCTGCTGAATTGCTTTTGTACCACCTAACCCAAAATAACAATTATTTACTCCTATGATTGCTTCTAGCAATTTTATTCTTAAGCCCTTATATTTAGGCCAATGTTCTAAACTCTAATTTGAGTTAAAGAGTGAGAATGGAGTCAATTTTTTTCATTTGCATTTGGCTATCCCGTTGTCAGGAACCAGAATGGGGAAACTGCTCTTTCCCCATTGAATTGCTTTGGAGCCCTTGTCTAAAATAAATTATTGATTCTTTAAGTTTTTCTAATTACAAGACAATGTTATCTCTAAGAAGAGATACATTTAATTCTTCATATACAATTCTTCATGTCTTGCAGGACAAATTCAGTGTCCCAAAATGTCCCCATATTACATCTATTCTTCCCTCTCCCATCCCTCAGAACCTCTGATGGCCACTGCCTTTACATCAATGATGAGTTCTTCCATTGCTGGAATAATAAGCCTATAGTAGAATAATAAGTCTACTTTAGTCCATTGTTCATTCCCCAGTCTTAAGGATGTTGGGATGGTGATGCCCACTCTGCTTCTATTTGAGAGGGGGCTTAGATCCCACAGGGGAAATGGATGGAGCAATCTCACTTGCAGTTGCAGACATTCTCTTTTCCTTGGGATGGGCGTTGTCCATCATCATATCCTTATTAGTTGTATTCAGTGAGTCCAGGGACCTGGAGAGCAGGTCTTACAACTCTGCTGAAATTCAGGACCTAACTGGAACATGGATGGACCAAAGATTTCAGTCTCTCGGACATATATTTATCAAGTATAGAGCTAATTATGGGTTCAAATAAAAGGGGCAGAAGAGCCATTTGTAGAGAACCTATAAATGAGTCTAACTCTGTTATATTGGGGAGCAAAAACTCCAAAGTAAGGCCCACTGACAGGGTGTTGAATTCCTGAGCTGTCTGCCCTTCTTATAGTTTCTGGATATTTCCAGAGGCCTCAGGATTCCTTCTATTTGAGGCACAGTTTACTGTGGCAGTTAGTGAGATCTTGCTGAGACTTGCATAAGTGTAACCTCTGGAAAGATCTCCTGACTCACTTTGAAATCTTAGCCATAAAAAACTCATTTGTGGGGGCCGGCTGTATAGCCCAGTGAATAGAGTGCCGGTACACCACATGGGAGGCCCCGGGTTCGGTTCCCGGAGACCTCTCCGAGCGAGCAGACCGCCTGAGAAGGCGAAGCCGCCCTGGGCAGGGCAAAAGCCCCCGTGGGCAGGGCAAGCCTCCTGAGAACAGAGTGAAGCCACCTGCAAACGGAGCAAAAAGCCGCCTGGGAATGGAAGCAGACCCACCCACAAGCGGGGCAAGCGGGGGGAGACAAAGCAGACATAGAAGAACACAAGAAATGAATACACAGCAGGAGCAAGCAGAAAAGGGAAGGGATATGTAACAACAACAACAACAACAAAACTCATTTGTATTTACCATTTCCCCCTTTTGGTCAAGGTCTTTTTCCAAATACATCACTAGTTGGTGCTAATTAACAATCTTTCAGTGTCAGGGGGTTTATCCCCGGAGATCATATCACATGCTGGAGGGAAGGTAGTGCATTTATCTGCTGAGTTTGGTTTAAAAGAGGCCACATTTGAGCAACAAGGAGACTTTCAGGAGTATTAGGCAGCATATAATACTAGGCTAAGTTTCAATTTCACAAGAAAAGGTTCATAAGTACAGTCATCAATGTCAAGGGCCTGGCATAATGTATCTATAGGGTTTTAATTGATATACTTTTTCATTTGGAGGAAGTTCTCTTCTGGTCTCACCTTGTTGAGTGTTTTTTTTTTTTTTTAATCATGAAAGGGTATTTTATTGTGGCAAATTATTTTTCTGAATCTATCGGAATGAACATGCAGTTTTGTTCTTTTTTCTGTTAACATGGTTGATTACATTAATTGATTTGGGAATTCAATCTAACCTTACATTCTTAGGTTAAATTACACCCGGTTTTGGTATATAATCCTATTTATATTTTGCAGGATTTGGATTTGGTATTGTTTTGATGATTTTTAACTCTTTTTTGTAAGAGTTAGGATCTGTAATTTTGTTTTTTTGAGGTAACAGGGCTGAGAAGTGAACCAAGGACCTCATATGTGAGAAGCTGATGCTCAACCACTGAGCCACGCTGGCCTGAGTTAGTTTTTTGTTTGTTTTCTTGTTGTTTTTGTCTTTGTTTTTAGGAGACATTGAGGACTAAACCCAGGATCTCCCATGTGGGACGCAGGCACTCAATGACTTCAGTCACTTGCCCCCCTGTAATTTACTTTTCTTATGATGTCTTCATCTGGTTTTGGTATTGTGGTAATACTGGCTTCATAAAATGAGTTGAGAAGTGTTTACTACCTTCTTTTTTGGCAGAGTTTGTAAGGAATTGGTATTAATTCCTTAGAGGTTTAGTAGAATTTACTAGTGAAGCCAAAGAGGCTTGGACTTTTTTCTGTGTGTGGGGAGGAAGTTTTGATTAATAATTCAATCACTTTAGCAGTTATAAGTCTAATCAGCTATTCTATTTCTTCTTGAGTCCATTTTGCTAGCTTGTATGGTTCATCTAAGGTATCAAAATTGTTGGCATATATTTGTTCATAGTATTTGCTTACATATCTTTTTTTTCTAAAAGGTTATTAATAATGTTTCCTATTTCATTCCTCATTTTAGCAAATTGAGTTTTCACTGTATTTTTTGTTTGTTGGTTTGTTTTTGTTTATTGGTCATTCTAGCTAATGCAAGTGCTCTTAACCAGGCATCCATGAACACCCAAGGGGTCTGTGGTAAGATTTCAGGGGGTCTGTGAGCTTGAATTTAAAAAAATCAACTCACTATCTTTATTTTCCCTGACCTCTAACTGAAATCTAGCATTGCTCCCACTTATGAATGTATGCAATAAATTACAGTAGTATTCATTTATACCACATTACAGTTGTTGCATATCTTGAAATATCATTTAAGCTCATCCATTCTTCGAAACTACAGTAGTTACTAGACCTAGTGCTAGTTGAGTGTCATAAAATTATCTGCCACTGCATTCTGAGAAGGTGTCCGTGGTTTTCACCTGACTGGCAAAGGGGTCCCTGGAACAAAAGAGATTAAGAACCCCTGAGCTAATATAATGGCTTGTCAATTTTGTTGATTGATCTTTTCAAAGAATCAACATTTTTAAAATCAATTTTCTCTATTGTTTTTTCTATTGTATATTTTATTTATTTATATTACAATTTATATTTTATCCTTTCTTCTGCTTGGTTTAGGTTTAGGTTGCTATACTTTTTCCAGTTTCTTACAGTAGAAGATTAGGCTTATTATTATATTTTACTTTTTTCTTTTAAATGTGTCAGAATTTAGAGCAATAAATTTCCCTGTAAGCACTATTTGGCTGCTTTTCCTAAGTTTTGATAATATTGTGCTTTCATTTTAATTCATCTGAAGGTATTTCTACTATCCTTTATGATGTTCTTTTGACCCTTTTGTTATATAGAAGCATATTTCTTAATATCCATATATTTGTGAAATTCTCAAATTTATTTCTATTATTCATTTCTAATTTATTTCCATTGTGGTCAAACAACATACTTTGTATGATTTCAGTCCGTTTAATTCAATTGAGATTTGTATTCTGGCTTATCAAATAATCTCTCCTAAAGAATTTTTCAAGTGAGCTTGAGAAGAATGTGTGTCTTCTGCTGTTGTTTTCACCAAAATCAATACCAGGGATGTCATCAACATGGTGACGTAAGGCATCCACTGGAAAAGTCTCCCCTCGGAATCAACTAATAAAAGGACAAATCCCTCATGCTGGGGACTTTGGACAAGAGAAGGACTCCACAAATGCTGAATCAAAGAAATAGAAAACAATAAAAGCATACAGGAGGTTTGCATCTCAGACCCACCAGTCCAGACCTCTTCCACCGCCCTTGGTCCTGCTCATCTTAGGGCGCACACAGAGGCAGCACGGCCTGGGTCCCGTCTGCCATGTTTGCAGACTGTAGAGCCCCTCACAGCAGTGAGTTAGGACCTCGCAGATATCCAGACACAGAGACCCACGTCCTCTCAGACCCATGGTGGACCACAAGCAGCTGAAGAGAGCCACATACAAAAGTGCCCTCAGGGAAAAGAAATAGAATGTTCTATAGATTGGCATTAGGTCTAGCTGCTTTTTCAAGTACTTTGCTCTACATCCTTGTTGGACTCCTATTAATTGCTCAATCCATTGGAGAAAGTGAGGTACTGATGTCTGGCTTATTTCACTGAACAAAATGTCTTCAAGGTTCATCTATGTTGTCACATGTATCAGAACTTCATTCATTTTTATGGCAGAATAATATTCCATTGTAGAATATACCACATTTTATTTGTCCATTCATTTTCTGATTGACACTTGGGTTGGTTCCACCTTTGGGTAATTGAGAATAATGCCTCAATGAACATTGGTTTGCAAATATCTGTTTGAGTACCAAGTTTCAAAATGTTTTGCTATATCTGGAAGTGGGATTGCCAGGTCATATGCTAATTCTGTTCTCAACTTTCTGAGGAACTCCACACTGTCTTCCACAGTGACTGCACCTGTTTACATTCCCACCAGCAATGAATAAGCATTCCTATTTCTCCACATCTAGTCCAGAATTGTAATTTTTCTTTTCTTTTTTTTAATAATAGCCATTCTATTAAATGTGAAAAAGTGGGGTTTTGGTTTGCATTTCCCTAATAGCTTGTGATATTGAGTACGTTTTCATGTGCTTTGTGGCCATTTGGATTATCTTCTTTGAAGAAAGAAACTTTGAAGTCTTTGCTTATTATTAAATTGAGTTGTCTTTTTATTACTGAGTTGTAGGATTTCTTTTTACATTCTGGATTTTAAAACTTTATTGGATATGTGGATTCCATATATTTTATCCCATCTTTTTACTTTCATGATAAAGTCCCACAGTCATATGAAACTTCTGATAAAAATCTAGTTCCCTTTCCTTAGAGAATCCTGATTAAAGCAGGTAGTGTTCCCTCTTTTTCAAGTTTTTGAAAGACTTTAAGCAGGATATTTTTAAGTTCTTGGAATGTTTGGTATAATTCACCTGTCATGCCATCTGGTCTTGAGCTTTTCTTTTTTTGGGGGAAAGTTTTGATTACTGATTCGATCTCTTTACTGGTTAGTTGGAATCTGCTATTTCTTCTTGAGTAAGTGTAGGTAATTTTTTTTCTAGGGATTTTTCCAGTTCATCTAGGTTATCCAATTTGTTGGCATACAGTTCTGCATGGTATCCTCTTATAGCGCTTTTTATTTCTGTCAAATCAGTAGCAATGCCCTCTTTTTAATTTCTGATTTTAGCTATTTTTGTCATTTCTCCTATTTTCTTTATCAGTTGACTTAAAGTTTTTGCAAGTTTATTGATATTTTCAAAGTATCAACTTTTGGTTTGTTGATTTTCTTATTTCTTTATTCTCTAGCTCATCTGTCTCCAGTCTAATTTTTGTTATTTCATTCCTTCTGCTCACTCTGTGTTTAGTTTGTTCTTTTTCTAGATCCTCTAGTTTTGGAGTCAGTTCTCTGACTTGAGATCTTTCTTCTTTTTTAATGTAAGCAATTACAGCTATAAATTTCCATTCACCACTATCTTTGCTGAATCTCATACATTTCGATAAGTTTTCTTTACAATATCATTTACACCAGATATTTCCTAATTCCTCTTGCAATTTTTTCTTTGACTTATTGTTTGTTTAAGAGTATATTGTTTAATTTCCATGTATTTGCAAATTTTCCATTTCTCCCTTTGTTACTGATTTCTAGCTTCATTCCATTGTGGTTGGAGAAGATCCATTGTATGATTTCAATAATTTTGAATTTACTGATACTTGTTTTGTGACCTAACATCTGATCTATCCTGGATGGTCAAACCTGGAGAATGGTCATTTGCACTAGAGAAAAATGTATATTCTGCTGCTGTTGGATGAATTGGTTCATATATGTCTGATACCTCTAGCTGGTTTAGAATATCATTCAAGTAGAACCCATTGTAAGTGTGACCATTTGGTGGGATAATTTCAGTTAAGAAGTAGTGGCCCACCTCAATCAAGATAGGACTTACTTTCATTACTTGAGTCCTTTGTAAGTGCAGTGAAATTCAGACAGACAGAGAGATCCAAGAAAGACAAATTACAGGAAGCGAGAAGCTATTACAACAGATCCTGTAAGAGAAGGGAGAGACCAGGTGAGCCCTCCACATGCATTGCCATGTGTCAGAGGAGCCAAAGATCACTGGCAGCTAGCCCCAGAATGCTGATTTTGGGAAGAAAGCATTGTCTTGATGATGGCTTGATTCCGGCTTTCCTTTAGCCTCAAAACTGTAAGCATATAAATTCCCATTTTTTAAAGCCAATCCATTTCTTGGTATTTGCTTGAGCAGCCTTTGTAACTAAAACAGATTTTGGTGCCAGGACAGTGGGGTGCTGCTACTGCAAATACTTAAAATGTGGAAATTGCTTTGGAATTGGATAATGGGAAGAGGCTGGAAGAATTTTGAGTGCTTGATAGAAAAGGCCTAGATTTCTCTGAAGAGATTATTGATAGAAAAAGGTACTTCTGATGAGGTCTTAAAAGGAAATTATGAATGTGTTATTGGAAACTGGAGGAAAGGCAATCCTTGTTTTAAAATGTCAGGGAACTTGGTGAAATTGAGTTCTGATGTTGGGTGGGAGGCAGAACTTGATAGTGATGAAGTTAGATATTAAGCTGTGGAGATTTCCAAGCTAAGCATGGAACGTGCAGCCTTGTTTTTCCTTGCATCTTACAGTAAAATGCTAGAGGAAAGGGATAAGCTGAGAACTTAACTCCTGGGCACAAGAAAACTGGGAATTGATAATTTGGAACCTTCTGAGATTCTGGAAAGTGAGTCCCCACAAAATAGTGCTCCATATGAGGATCTAACTGAACATGGAATCAGTCAGCAATTTATGTGAAAGTCAAGATTGGAATCACAGTTATCCAGGTAGGATCTGTGGAAAGTCCTGCTGTCTGATGGTATGGGCCCCTTGAAGTACATGCAAAACTGACAAGTTCTTTGCATAATTTGTATGAACATAGCCACTGCCAGCATGGACAAAAGAGACAAAGAAAGGAGAAGTTGAAGGAAAAATTACTTCAAGGGCAGAACCATGGAAGCTGTGGCCTGGACCAAGGACATTTTCTTGGGCCAAGAAAGCAGGCCCAACCATAGGTATTGAAATAGTGAGTATGCCCTTACACTTGGAGGGGGCAGGCCTTCAGCCCCATTGTTCAGGAAGGATGTTGCCATCCCAGCTCTCATAGATGGTGCTTCAGTGCACTGCAAATTGTGGACAGTCTGGCCCCCACCCTGTGCTCTTAGTGGGTGGGGCATGTGCCACAGTATTTGCAGAGAACTCGGTCACCATCCTGCTACTTGGGGAGGGTGAAACATTTATCCCAGTGTTCCAGCAGTGTATGGATGTTGCACAAGTGTTTGGAAGGGGTGGGGCTGATACTTCATCAAGCACAGCAGACAAAATATCCTTTCACAGTTGACTCTTAGATCTTGAAATGTTATGGAATATGCCTTGCTGGCTTTCAGAATTGTTTGGGACCTGTGACACCTGTTTTCCTTCCAAGTTCTCCGTAAGGGAATGGGAATTTTTATCCTGTGCTTGCCCCTCCATTGTGTATCAGAAGCACATGACTTGTTTTCTTTTTTGCAGGTACACAGAGGAGAATTTTACCCCAGGATGGGACACCACCAAAACCGATTTTGATGAGACTTTCTATTTAGAAATTTTTTTCTGAAAGGACTTAAGGATTTTGGGGTATGTGAATGAATGAGTGTATTTCATGTATAGAAAGAACGTGTCTTTTTGGCATCCAGAACATGGACTAGGTTGGCTTGAAGCTGTCTGTAGCCCAGAGCAGCATATTTATAAATTTCATCCATTGCTGTGGCTGTGAACCCTTTTGATGAGGCTACTTAAGCTAAGAATGTGTGGCCTTCCTCAATCAGGATGGGTCTTATTACTGGAGTCCTTTAAACAGAGTGAAATTCAGTCAGACTGAGAGAAAATGAGAGAGAGAAAGCTACAGGAAGTAAGGTGCTACATCAGTGAAACCCAGAAGAGAAGGAAGAGACCTGGAGATGCCACTGTGTGTGTTACAGTGGCACAGAGGATCCACAGCTTGCTTGGCAGTGAGGCCCAGAATGCCAGGCTTTGGGAAGGAAGCATTGCCTTAATGAGGGCTTAGTTGGGACTTTCTTTTAGCCTCAAAACCATAAGCTAATAAATTTCCCATTGTTTACCTCATTTCATGGTTGAGCAACCTAGGTAACTAGAATACTAACTTATCTTAAATAGCATACACATACTCTGTTCCTAAACCCCTTGTTCCCCCACATTTTTATGTACTTATTAAACACGATATCTTTGTATATTATATGTTCAGAACCATCAATTTGTCATATTTTTTATGCATGTGCATTTTAGCATCAGTATGAAGCAAGAAAAGAGTTACATAACAAACAATACAATAAAATAGTACTGGGAATTTATAATTTCCCAGATAGTTACCTCACCTGGAGGTCTTTGTTTATTTTGGTTTGATCCACTGTCTAGTGTCCTTCAGAGTTTAGCTCTCCTACCATGTAGATCAGCCTGAGTGGATCCTCTCCATCATATCTGAGCCTGCATGGAACCAGAGCTGGGAAGTCTGCTTCTTCTCCTGGGTTCATGCTGGGTAGTGGGCTTAGGAATTCCCTTTTCACAGTTTACAGGAGTTCGTGTGTACTTCCCCTCTATTCCCTTTGGAATAGACCTCCTTCCTTCCTAATTGGCCATTTTAACATCATGAAATTAACTTTGCTTGTTGATTTGCTCAGTGTCTTGGCTGGACAACTTCAATGGCATCATTTCCCTCATAGCTTTGAGCTTCCGGTGTCAATGCTCAGGGGTGCAGTGTTGGGCTCATGTACAGTCTCCCTGGCCACCAAGGATGACCTTGATTTTTGCTGAGCTCTCTTTGGCTGTGTCTTTCCCTGATCTCCCATAAGCTAATTAATGATCTGCCTGTATTGATATCACACCCAGCTGTTAGCCTCCAGTAATTGCTAGATGACTGCTATATTGGTTTTGAGAATGCTCTCAGGGCAGTTAACGCCCTACTCACAACTCAATCCTGCCCAGATGAACAGACCAGCTTACAAATATAATCTAATCTATATTTTTGGAATTCATAATTAAATCAATTTCAAACCATTACATTCCACCCCTTGAATTCCAAAAATACATTACAATATTCAAAAAACCTTAAATTAGTAACAATTGCAAGTACAAAATCATATCAAAATCAGTTTAAAGAAATACAGTTGGTCTTCAGGCAAAATTCCTTCTAGCTGAAGAACTCTGAAACTTACAAAACAATTTAACTGTTTCCAAAACACAAAAGGAAAGACAAAATATACACATTTAATTAACATAAGGAGAAAATTGAGATGTTAAACATAAGGCATGGATTCTCTGCAGTTCAGGAAAACTGCAGGGTGTCCTCTATTCCATTTCAAAGTCTGAGTCATTTTCAAGATGATGGTTTCTTCTCCTTGGGGCCACATGGGAACCCACCCTTTCCACAGGCTTGCCCAACAGCCATTTTCTTGGTTCCACCCACATCAAGCATCTGGGTGTCGACCAAGTTTCAGACCTCACCCTCCAAGCGGGTTGGGGTGATTGCCCCACCTTACCCAATTTTTGGGTTAGAGCCTTAGCACCCCTAGTACAGTGAGGTGAAGACAACATTCCCCCTAACCTTTGGCATACAGGCTCAACTATCTCAGAGCAACAAGTTGGCCACCTGGCCTTCTCTAAA
>PVKH010004015.1:0-24006 GCA_004027955.1 Chaetophractus vellerosus
CATTTAGGACAGTATATTACATTTTATTTTCATATCTCCTTAGGTAACTCTTGGATGTAACAATTTCTCAGACTTTCCTTGATTGTTTGCTTGTTTTTGTTGTTGTTTTCGGTACAAAAGTTGAGGGTTTACAGAGTGATCATGCATAAGATACAGGACTCCCATATATAACACTGTTATTAACACATTGCATTGATGTGGAACTAAATTATAATATTTAGTTAATAAAAGTGCATCTATATTAGCTCATTAATTATAACAAATTTGCCATACTAAAGCAAGATGTTAATATAAAGGGACACCATGTGTAGGGGTAGGGACAGGGTAATATAGGAATCCTCTGAAGTGTCAACTTAACTTTTCTCTAAATGTAAAACTTTTCTAAAAATAATGTCTATTGACTAAACTCTTAAAAAAACTAATATGTTAACAATTCTGAAATACTATTAAAAAAAGCTTTATATTGTATTTTTATCAGTTTTTCCAGTCTTTTTTCTGTTCTAGAATCCAAACCAAGAAATTATTTTGCATGTAGTAACCATCTCTTTAGTTTCTGCCAATCTTTATCAGTTTCTTTCTCTTTTTCATTACTTTAATAATTTTTAAGTTTCCTGGACAGATATTTTGTAGAATGTGCCCCAATTTTGGTTTGTGTGATATTTTCTCATGATTAGGCTATTGTTATGAATTTGGGGGGAAGAATATGACAGAGGCAAATGCCCTTTTCATTGTACCATGTTAGGAGTCCATGATTTCTACATGAATTACTACTGGTGATGCTAAGCTTGGCACTTGGGTGGGGTGGATCTGCCAGTTTTTTCCAGTGTAAGCTTAAGTTTATTTCCTTTTGATACTATGTTCATTAGAAACAAGGCACTAAATTCTGGCCACAATTAAGGGAAAGGGGCAGGGAATTAAGCTCTGCCTCCTGGAGGGAGGAGTACTGAAAAATTTATGGAATTATGTTAAATACATCACAGTAATTAATAAAAATGTTGGGGAAATTCTTTGAGAGTATTCAAATATCCTCATTTTTTCCTACCAGTTGTCTTGCCTAGTAATTATTACTTTGGTAATGTAATAACAATTTTCTATATTGCTGATTCTTTCTTCATGTATTTGAAAATACAGCTTAGCCAGATATAAAATCCTTGGGTCACACTTTATCCTTGAATTCAATAAAAAATCAATCCATATAGATATTGGGAAGTCAGGTGCTAAGCTGATTTCTCTTCTTTGAAAGTGAGGTTGTCTTTCTATGTGGAAGAGCAAATAATTTTTCTTTATCTTAGAATATAATAATTTTACTAGGCTATATCTTAGAGTTAAAATTTTGGGAGTAGTTATTACTATATGTGGTGGTTTGCTTTTCTGCTATTTACCATAATATTTGTGGGGAAGAAATTTTCCCCAAATTTTTCTTGGATTATAATTTTAAATAAATTCTTTACTTTTCTTCTTCTCAGGTATCAGTTTTTGTGGGATATATCACTCTTGCAGGTCTTTCACCCTGATGTCTTTCTCTCTGATTCTTTTAACCAATGTCTGTTTAATTTTAATTCTCTGGACCATTTCCATCCTCTTTTTTAATGCCCCTTAAATTTAGTCTAGAAGATATTCTCCCATGGGATGCTTGTTTAGTCTTAATTTCTAATTTCTTATCTAAAATGAGTTTGTATTTTTCTCAAATTTCTTTTCTACATTTAATCAATTCTCATTTTATGTTTTTTCTTTTTCATCTATTTCTGGGTTTTGAAATTTTGATAAAAATAATGTTATCTTATCTGCAAACACTGACTTAAAGTTGATAATTTGAGAATGAAATGTGGTATTAAAGATTTCTCTATCCGTGATTGCTTTTCTGAGAAGAATTTTTAGGAGTTGAAATGTTTTGATACTCATTTTCTGTTTTCTTCTTCTATGAGTTTTGTGTGAATTTAGTCTGAAATTTTTCTTTATTTTGAAATATCTCATTTTATTTGATAAGCAATGATAGATGATTCTGCTTAGGGAAGGGGGCATAAAAAGGTTTCCTAAGTTGTTCATTTGGGAGTACCACAGTCTGATAGCAGCGTGATTTTCCATTTCTTTAATAGGTGTCTCATCTTTGAGAAATTACTTGTGTCTTTAGACCTTGTAATTTTCTTTTATTTTTGTATGGCATTGTCTAGACTACAGGACATAGACTCTTTGAAGAAGACTTGCATGCAGGATGTTTTGGGGGAATATTCTCATGTTTGATACTTATTGAGAGATTGAAGGAAGTAAGACTAGGTAGAGTTACGAGTTGAATTTCAATTTAGTCACAACAAAGACTTCAGCCAGTCTGGTGTGGAAGTAAGAATCTGGAATATATTTCTTCATCTTTGCCATGCCTCAAGGCAAGGAAGCCTCGAAAATTTGTATATCCCATAAAACAGCTATTGAATGCGTGGTGCAACTAAGTAAGGTGTATGACCTTGATGAGGCAGTGCTCTTTAGCAAAGGCCAATTTCTGTAAAGGGACTCACTTGGTACTGTCAGCTAATAGAACATTCTGCTTGGAAATAAGTTTGGTTCTTGGCTGTGAAGGACAGATACAATATAGTCAACAGTTACGCTGTTCATAGTTGCTACTTTCTTATTATAAGTTCTGGGAACAGATCTTCCAGGATTCTGGTTCTTTTCTTATCCTGGAAACTCATCAGATGACAGTTGTTAGTAATAGTATATTGAATTATGCACCTCAACAAAAGACTTGTTTTACATCTTTATCTGTATTCCTGTGGGTGTGAACCTGTTTGCAATAGGACCTTTTGCAGATGTATTATCAATTAAGGTATGAAGTCATTTGTTAATAAGAACTTCAGGATTCTTTATCAGTGTGGCCAAATTGAGTTAGGATGGAACTTAACCCTTAGTACTAGATGAAGCCACAGGAAGAGGAAGAAATCAGCAGGAAAGCAAGAATCTGAAGAGCAGGCACAAGGAAAGAGAGATTGCTATGTGACAGAAGGCAGTGATGCCAGCCAAGGAACCTCAGGATTATGGCATGTCAGCACCATAACTCTAAAGACATCAGGGAGAGTGCATAGCCTTGCTGATGCCTTGATTTTGGACTTCTGGCTTCTGAAACCATGAGAAAATAAATTTCTATTGTTAAGCCAACCGATATGTTATTTTATATCATTATATCCCTGGCAAACTAAGACAGTGAGACAACCTACAGCCACCACTGCTGCAGCAGGCCACACTAACATATCTCTTCTCCCTCCTCTTGATTCACCTTATTCTGCTCGGATACTTCTGATGGTTAGGTAGTTAATATGCTGATCTCCGAGTTGTCTGAAATCTTAGCCACCATGTTATCAGACATGGTTTTTGTGCTTGTGTCTCTGTTGTCAAATTTGAAAAAGAGAGAACTGAAAGGTGCAAATGGATCACCTGAATGTTAAAAATATTTTTTATGACCCCATTTTATAGTAGCAGCCTTATCACTTCCAAATGATAAGGCTGAATTCCCCTTCAAACCTTGTTCCTCCTTTCTTGGCCACTGGTCTTGACACAAAGGATCTAAAAAGAATTGATGACAACTATAGCTTTAGTATAATGGGATTCTCACTGTGTTCCCTATAAAAGTGTTTCCCTCTTCAAACCAATATCTTTAATTACATATATCTCAGGGGTGTAGGTATAAAAAGTACAAATTTCCCAAGTGGTTCACATGGGGAGTTCCTAGACCCATGTATTCAACCACTGAGGACATGTCACCATAAAAATGTTCATTGATTTTTAGTGCAACCTGCATCATGGAGGATTCAGCACCATCATCAGAGGATATCTATTCCAAGAGGACAAAAAAGCTATATTATCTAAAGGCCATTCCATCAAATTATCTAATTTAGCAGCTTCTAGATGACGTGGAATATGATGGGACCAGTGGACCAGTCAACAAATGTGCTACATCTACTCTTCTGTAAAGAAAGTTTATTGGTCTAACACAATATAGCACACCACTTTGTGAACCCTCAGATAGTGACATTCATGAGGTCCAGGAAATAGCAATAACCCATACCTGGATTATGTGTTGATTCCAGTTATGATGACTTAGTGCCCTTTTCAGAGTAGAGAAACTTTATATTAGCCCACTTGCCACAAACAGGCTGTTTGTTCTCCTTAAGGAATGTTGTCATATTGGCAACTCCATAATACTTTCTGTTGCTGGCAAATTGGACAGTTGGTAGCAACGGGAGCTTTGAAAAGTGAGAGCTTATGGTGTTACACACATGCATGCCCCCATCACAGCCATCACAGCCATTTTGTTCATGTGCCCATTAAGCGAGCACTGGAGTAACAGAAGAATGAAGCTGTATTTCCTCAACTGGCTTAGTTATCCTGTATACTTTGGTGTTTAGTGTCTTGCCTGGTAGATGCTCTCTGGTGGCGTTTTCTGGTAATTTTTGGTGTATCCTACATCTGGTGATATAAAGATTTTCACACATTGTCTTCCAAAGGTCTCCTGGTTCCTGACCTATATTTATTCTACTTTACTGACAAACATCCAAGCCATTTAACTCACAATGAGTTTATCTATTCTTACCTTGAACCACATTTATCTCTATACAGTTGGAAAGTATGGTCAGACAACTGTCTGTTTAGGATTTCTGATTTTTGATGTCTTCAAAGGGATCTTGGGTGTAGCTGTATTTCAGGAACACTACATTTTTGCTTGTACCCACATACCAAGCTGACCATCAAGGAACCAAGCCTGGCCTCTTTACTTCTCCTTCAACTGATTATAAGGCTATCCACATGAGGTCAAAAGTGGTAGCTGAGGCAGGCATGTAAGTGAAAACCAGGTGGATGTCATGAAGGGCTGCACCATGTGCTTGTGCAGCTTACCATGACTGAATCCTGATGTATCATTTCATCTTAAAATAGCTTGTTCCTGAGTCTCGGGGCTTACATTTTGTTAGTCTGACAAATTCCAGCACTGAACTACAGTTCTACCCTCATGGTCATTTGATGTCCCATATATAGGATTCTGTCTCTAGCAGGGTTTAAAGCATATCAAGAGTTATTTTATGCAAAATTTATAATTTTCTGTTGCATACAACAAGGATTTGCTCCAAACCAAAAGTCTATGTTTTGATTCTACTTTGGGATTTCCAAAAATGTTCCCTAAACTCTATAGTTCCTCTCAGATATTGTAATAACATAAAATAGGTCCTCTAGGACTTACGGCCAAAAGATAGACTGCTCACAACACTGCTTAATTCCATGGAAGAGCTATGTGCTTTTCTGGGAATCATTAAAAACTGGCATTCTTCTCCCAATTGACAGATGAATATCTGGATGGTATCTATTTCAACTAAGTCAGGAATGTAATAATGCTAGTTTATAAATTTACACAAGTCCTTGAGTGCTGTATCATAGTGTTAAACTAAGACTTCAAAAATTATAAAGAGTATATCAATAAATTTATTTGTGTGAGTACATTAAACTATTTTTGTTTCAATTAATATTTTTTAAGTAAGGAGAAACCTTATTTAAAATCATAAAACAAATTAAATATTATATACCATTTTTGTAATAACTATTTTTGTGTTTTGTAGTATACATAATATCTTATTATAGTGGTATAATTAGTTAATGTATAGGTATAAATGTATATATGTGGAATATATGTCAAATGATTTTACTTATATGAATGTATAACCAACAAAGTTTGAAATTCCCCTTCTGTTCAGCCAAATGGATGGAGGAAAGTTGAAAACACATGGGTAGATGAGATAGCCTAGGGAAAACTATAAAATGAATAAGAGAGTGAGGCCAAAGTCTGACTCTAAGGGTATGTAAGTACCATTAAAGGAAAAGAGAGAAAAAGAACCCACAATAATATACTGAGACAAGAAAATCAGGAAGTTAGAAGCAGAGTATTATCACAAAAGCCAGTGATATCATAGAGAATTACAATAATTCCAAACACTACAGCTTTGTTAGGAAAATGATATGACTTGTCCATTTGAGTTTGCATTTGGAGTTTGGTTGTGATATTAGTGAAAGGGAAGTTTCAGTGAAAAGGTTGAAGTGGAAAAAATAAATGGGAGGGACCAAACAGAATAATTTCAAATCAAATACCACCGTCAACATTATCTCTTTTAATTATATCATGGTCTCTTAAGCTTTAGCTATCCAAGTGTACCATCATTTTATTTAGGCCTTGCTCTTTCAAACTTCCACACATTTCTTTAACTTGTACAGGTGTCCAAGATTACTGCCTTCACACCTGCTCTCCATGTGTAAAATCATACTTATCCTGCAATATTCATCTGGAATAACAATTACATTGTGAAATCTTACACTTTTTTCTCCTTTTCATTACTACTTTTTAAATACTTATCAATGTTGAATTGCACTCTCTTTAGTGAAATGTCTTTCTCCAAATTTGATTACAAGCTCCTTTTCATGAGTCATTTTCAAAATCTAAGAAAATTATATGCCCATGTTTTTCACATCTTTTGCCCCCAGTATCCAACATCTTGTTCAATGCACTGTCTATTTGTAAGTACTTGGTAAAGGGTAAACTCAACTGAAATTTTGGTAAACAGTGAAGTAAGTATTGAAGCTGAACTTTAGCTTGCAGGGTTGAGCACAAAAGATGTATATTACCCATGCTTAAGAACATTTAGTGAAGACATATACACAATTGGAGTGATATACAAGTCAACCTGATGAAGTGGTAAATGTGTTATTCAGGCATATTTATCCATGTAGATAAGGAAATGGGAAAGTCAGTTTGATCCAAGACCTGAGAAAACCTCAGAGAGGAGGTCAATTTGTGCTCAAGGTGTGTAGCATTGGGATAGAAGGAGAATGAGAAAGGTGTTTTAGAGGAGGACAAACATTCTAAACAAATTGAGTGAAGTCTGAAGCAAGTGGAACAGTGAAGAGATGCATGTAGTCAAGTGCTCTGAGATGAGAAGAAGAAAGTACGGTGATAGGTAAGATATAGTGGAGTATCTAGAATTCCAATATAAGGAAAATGAATTTGGTTGAAATGTAGTGAAGGACGATTAAGACTTCTTGAACAGAGAGCTCTCAAGTAATATTTTCTCATCATTCAAACAATGTTTAATAAGCATAACAAAGTGCCCGAAGGGTCATTCAATATCATTGGTAGGATACTGAAAACAAGATCACTTGTTGCAAATAATGAGAGGGAAGCTCAGGTTTGATCAATTTTTCTTTTTCACCTACAACATTTTTGATAGATTCTTAATTAGTATTTTTTGTTAGTGATGTTTTTGATTTACTGAAAGATCATGCATAAAACATATAACATAACTATTTCTCATATATCACCCTAATATTAACACCTTGCATTAGTGAGATACATTTGTTATAATTAATAAAATAACATTTTTTTATAATTGTACTATTAAGTATATTTAATTGTTTAAAATAAATTTCACTGTGTTGTATGCCCCTATGATTTTCTGTGGGAACCCTCTAATCTTTACATCTAAGAAATAGCTTTGAGGCCTGTTTCTCTGCCCACACAGATTTCACCATATCAATTCCTGCCATAAACAGGAACTTTGCTGCATATCTTATCTCCCTTATCTCCCATCCTATCTCCTATGTATATCACTTAATGTTTCTGTAATCTTGCTTCCCCATTATCAGCCTGGAATTCTTATGATGTGATTTACAACCCCTATACCTGCCTGCTCCCCTGCATCTGCAGGCTGACTTTGACTGTAAAAAAATCCTGAATAAAAAGTGTACTGGGGATCAGTTTGGGAACACACATTCTTCAGCTATTCTCCCTCTGATCTCTCTCAACCTCCGTGTTAAGAGTAATTTCATTGCGCCGTCACCGGGTCTGCTGGACAGACCCCCACAAGACTTTGCAGGATGTATTCCTGCAATTTTCCTTTTAAGTTTTCCTCTAGTAATATATACATGATCTAAAATTTCCCCGTTTTAACTACATTTTTAAAAGATTTATTTATGTATTTATTTATGTATTTATGTATGTATTCATGTATTTATTTATTTATTTACATTTATCCATTTTTACCTCCCCCCACCCCCTGTTTTTTTTGCTGTTTTTTTGTGTCCATTTGCTGGGCAATTCTCTGGGTCTGTTTCCTGCCCTCTCTTCTCATCCTCTTCCTGTCTTCAACAGGATTCGATCCTGGGAAGCTCTGATGGGAGAGAAAGGCATACTACCACATGCTCCATCTTAGTTCATGGTTTTTCCGCGTGTCTCATCTTGGCTGTCCCTTGTGTCACTCTCCTGTTATGTCATCGTTTTGCTGTGTGGCTCAGCCGGCCCTGACAGAGCACCTGCTTGCGCAGCCTGGTTGTGCACCTGCTCATGGGGCCTGGCGGTGCAACTGCATGTGGGGCCTGATGGCACACATGTGCACAGGGCCTGGGGGCTCACCTACTTACGGGCCTGGCGGTGCACCCACACATGGGGCCTGGCAGTTCACCCACTTGCAGCACCTGGCAGCCCATGCGCCTTCTATATTTTTCTTTATTTTAACCAGAAGGTCACGGTAACCTACATTCTAAGACTCTTTAGGAGTTTGCTTATTCTAATTATTTCATAGCAGTAAGATCATACAATATTTGTCATTTTTGTGCTTGGTTTATTTCACTTATCTTCAAGGTTTATCCATATTGTCACATGAATCAGAACCTCATTCCTTTTTAATGCTAGTAATTACATTGGATGCATATTTATATTTTTTATCCATTCATTGCTTGATGGACACTGGGGTGCTTACATCTTTTGGCAATTGTGAATAATAGCACTACCTACATTGGTGTGCAAATATCTGTTCATGTCCCAGCTTTCAATTCTTTGGGTATATACATAGCTGTGGGTTCTGCTTCATATGGTAATTCTATACTTTGCTTTCTGAGGAATTGCCAAACAGTCTTCCACAGTGGCTGCACTACCAGCAATGAATAGGTGTCTCTAACTCTCCACATTCTCTCCAACACTTGTAATTTTCAGGTTTTTTTAATGGTAGCCACACTAGTGGATGTGAACTGGTATCTCATTATAGTTTTTATTTGCATTTCTCTAATAACTAATGATGTTGACCATCATTTCATGTGCTTTTTAGCCACTTGTATATTCCTTTTGGAAAAATATCTATTTAGGTTTTTTGCCTATTTTTTAATTGACTGGTTTGCCCTTTTGTTGTTTAGTAGCAGGAGTTCTTTTTTTTTTGTTATTATTATATATCCCCCCCTTTCTGCTTGTTCTTGCTGTGTTGATTTTTGCATTCTTTTGTGTCTGCTTGTCTCCCTCCCATCGCAGCGACCCACCGAGTCAGCTCACCACGTGGTGGCCTTGCCTGCTCACGGGCGGCCTTGCCTGCTTGCAGGTGGCTTGTCCTCCCCGTGGGGGCTTGCCCTGCGTGGTGGCTTTGCCCTACCATGGCAGCTTGCCTTCTCAAGGTTGTCTGCCCGCTCAAGGAGGCCCCGGGAACTGAACCTGGGGCCTCCCATGTGGTAAACCGGCGCCCTACCAATTGAGGTACAGCCTGGCCCTAGTAGCAGGAGTTCTTTACATATTATGGATAATAAACCCTTATCAGATATGTGGTTTCCAAATATGTTATCCCACTGAGTCAGTTGCCTTTTCACTTTCATTTTAAAGGCCTTTGATGACCAGAAGCTTTTAATTTTGATGCCATGCCATTTATCTATTTTTTTTCTTTTCTCGCTCATGCTTTGAGTGTAAAGGCTGAGACACCTTGGCCTAACAAGAATCTGTAAATATTTATCTACTTTTTTCTTGAGGGGTTTTGAAGTTCTAGTTCTCTTATTTAGGGCCTTGATCTATTTTGAGTCAATTTTTGTATATGTGAGATAGGGATACTTATTCATTCTTTTGCATATGGAAATCCAGTCCCCCCAAGACTTTTTGGTGAAGAGATTATTCTTGTCTAATTGAGTGGACATGGCAGCCTTGTCACAGGTCCATTGGTGAGGGAATTGGGAGCTTATTTCTGAACCTTCAATTTAATTCCATTGGTCTATATAGTCTGTCCTTATGCTATTATGCTCTTTTGAGCACTGTAGCTTTGTAGTAAGTTTAAAGTGAGGAACTATGAGTCCTCTGATTTTGTTCTTCTGTTTTAAGATGGTTTTGACTATTTGGGCTCCTTGTCCTTAAAAATAAATTTGATGATTGGCATCTCTATTTCTGCAAATTGCACTGTGGAATTTTGACTGAGCTTGATTGAACTTTTAAATCATTTTGGGTAGAATTGACATCTAAAAAAATATTTGGTCTTCTAATCCATGAGCATAGAATATTCTTCCATTTTAGATATTTTTTGACTCCTTTTGGGAAAGGTTTGTTTTCCATGTGTAAGTCCTTTACAACCTTAATTAAAATTATACCTAGATATTTGATCCTTTTAGTTACTATTGTAAGCAGATATTTTCTTGATTTCTTCCTCACATTGCTCTTGATTTTTTTATTTTTATTTTTTTTAAAGATTCATTTTATTTTTATTACATATCTCCCCTCCCCCCCCCCCTGCTGCAGTGACGCGCCGAGACTGGTCACTGTGCAGGCGCGGCTTTCCCTGCTTGTGGGCGGCTTCTGCTTCCATTCACGGCCAGCTCTCAGTTCGTGGGTGGCTGGCTGCGCTCCATTCGCAGGCTACCTGCCCTGCCCGTGGCGGCTTTTGCCCTGTCCGTGGCAGCTTTTTGCCTGCCCACGGCGGGTCTGGCCCGCCCATGGCAGCTTGCCATTCTCAAGGCAGTCTGCCCGCTAGGAAAGGTCCCCGGGAACCGAACCCGGGGCCTCCCATGTGGTATGCCGGCACCCTATCCACTGGGCTATCCAGCTGGCACCTGCTCTTTATTTTTTAGTACTTATTTCTGCATGTTAATCTTGTTCCCTGCCACTTTGAGGAGCTGATTATTAGCTAGAGTACTTTTATTGATTTGGGGGTATGTTTTATCTATAGGATGAGGTAATCTGCAAATGGATAAAATTTTACTTCTTCTTTTCCAATTTGAGTGCTTCTTATTTCTTTTTCTTGCCTAACTGCTCTGGTTAGAACTTCTAGTACAATGTTGAATTAGAAGGGTGACAGTTGGCATCCTTGTCTTGTTCCACAACTTAGAGCAAAAGAACTTAGAGAGGAAGTAGGGCTGGAGATTTGAAATCATATTCAGATTATAATGCTTACCATTTATTGATTGTTTAACTTGTGCCAGACACCATGCTAAGCTCTTTACATATATTATCTTATTTAAGCCTTAACAAACTTGGGAAAAAAGCACATTATGATCCTATTACAACTGAAAGAAATGAAATAATTTCCCCAAAATTTTGCAACCAGGAAATGGAACAGCTGGTAGTATGAACAGATATGTTTGAAACCAAAGCAGATTTATAGATGTCATGCATTAATTAGAGGGTAGTTTTAGTTGTTCACTTAGAATGGGGTCTACCAAATAAAAGGAGCCCATTTCTCCCTTTGCTAACCTGTGTTTGCTCTGTTATCTCCTTATATAATGGAGGAGGAGATGGCACTACCTGCAGTAATGATTGAAATTATAGTATCTTAGTTTGCCAGGCTACTTTGACAAACACCACAAAATGCATTTGCTTAATAACAGTAACCTATTGTGTCAATGTTTCAGAGGCTTGAAGGCTTCTTTCTTCCCTGGGTTAGTATCACTCTAGGTGACTGATAATTATTGGGTTCCTTAGCTTTTCCATCACATGGTGATGACCCCTTCTTCTTCTTCTGTGTTCCATTAACTTCCTGCTTCTTTTTCTCTGAGTGGATTTATTTTCATAAAGCCTCCAGTTACAAAACTAGGATACAAACCTCATTCAGTTGGGCCACACCTTAACTAAAAATAAAGTCTTCAAAATGTTCTGTTTACAATGAATTCACACTCACAGCAATGGATTAAGATTAATATGCTTTTTTTCTGGGGTATGTAATGTAGCCTATCTCAAACAGAATGATAAAATTGGGTCCTGCTGCCTCTACATAATTCATCACAGGGGGTTTAGCCCCAGTAGATTTTGATAATCTTCTATCTTTTCATATCTTTGAATGCTTCTTAAAGTGTAAGGCAACAAGAAAGTGCCACTTAGCATTTTCGTTAGTGCTCATGAATTATACCTACCAATCCTCAGAGGTTTAACCTATAGTGTGTGTCTCTAAATCCAGTGTCAGCCCAGGCACTTAAAATGAGCTACCCAAACTTAATTGAATTGCATGATATGGTAGTTGATTTCAGGGGCCTGTAAATACTCCATAAGAATCGAACTTTTTCTCCTTCCTTCCATCAACTTGATAAAATTTTAAACAGATTAAAAAAAGGTGTTTTTTTTTTTTTGCAGCTAATCTTGATTCACCAACCATAGTTTAGCACAATCATTGAAAGGCCAAAAGTGCCGTATCAGAGAAGTACTGTTTGAGTAAATGGTTAAAAACACAAGCTTTAAGAGAAAAAAAAAAATTCTTTCACAATAGGAAATAAGTCTGGATAAAATTCCTGGATAGTAAAGGTATGTCAGCATTGAACTGAACCTTAACTGGAAGATTAAAAGCTTTCCTGACATTGTCACACCAGCCCCAGCTCTGATCCCCTCTGATTTACAGCCAGAAAGCAAGTCACAAATGTGCCCAAGTCATGTGCATACTAGAGCCTGAAAAACAAGCACAACCAAGGATTTCTCCTACCAGTTTGCAGTGTTAGCCTCCAAATAAGGCCTAATATTTATAGAGCTTTTATAATGCTTCTTGCTCTAATAAGCCTGCTATTCAAAGAATTCTAGCTTATGCAGAGGGTCAATGACAGACATTCACCCATGCCTCTTTCCTTAGAGGTTCTAACCAATAGAGAATGAATGCAATTAGTGATAAGCAGATGAGGATCAAAGCATCACTTTCATTATACAGGCCGAATCACTGCAAGTCATAAATCTTTGGAAGTATTGGATTAGAGAATGTAATTTATAAATGAAGCCAAACAAACCAGGCCTTCTATTACTCCTTTAGAATTCTGAATCTTAAATCCAACCACTGGATTATATTGGGTTTATAGGCAGACTATATATTCATCACCAACCAGCAGAGGTGAGAAGGATCGGGGCCTGTCTCAAAGAACCAGTTTTCAGCACAGAAGAGAAGTGGCTTCTAGAAGGCACGCACTGTGCCAGATCCATTACTCCGAAGTACAAAGGAGAGTCCACTCTCTTTATCTAAGAATAACATCACTTTCTGTAGAGAAGAGTTTTACAAATGGAGATGCCCACTGGAACCACGGGAAAAAGGATGAATAAATCCCTATTTGTTGGCCCTGCCCAAGACCAACCAATTCATAATTGCTGGGGGTGAACTGCAGGAAAAAGTATTTTTTTTTAATTATCCAGGAAGTTAGACTGTGCAATCTAGGTTGAGGGCCACCACTTACAGGCTCAGAAATCTCATTCCCTTGTTGTAGCCAGTATTAACTAGCATATTTTGAGTGATTACTTTGAGCTGAGCAATTGACATAATCTTCATTAAAACTCCATGAGGCAGGTAAGATCTGCTCAGTATGAATCTTCATTTTAACAGCACCTTAAGTACATTCATAAACAATAAAATTTGGGAAGCACTGATTTAGGCCACCTATTGCTGATGTTATTTGACTTGTTTTTCCTATTGCTCATCTTTCTGACCTTTGCCTAGTTGATTCCTACTCATCCCTGAAATTTCAGCTCAATGTGGGGAGCTAAGTAATTTGAGCTGCAGTTGGCAATCGGGGTACAATTATATTTGGTGTTGAGTCATGAAGGGAATCTAAGTACATTTTTTACCTTATTTAAATCTTGTTTTCATTAGCCATACCTAACCCTGTTAATCAACACACTTAGAGAAACAAATCTTACATACACTGAAGTTTGCATGAAGTGTGCATTGTAAATCATGGCATAAACTGCAGTTTTATTTATTACAATGAGATGTGTCTGCAATGACTTGACATTTATTATTTCAAAGTCTGTAGGCCCTGAGGAAAACCTGGACATCTCACAGGTGTCCAAGTCAGCAATGCCCAGTTGAACAGCTTAAATTTGTACTAAAGGGAATCATTGGATGCTCTTTTGGGAATTTCATGTGTGCAATTTTACAATTGTTTGACACTTATTTTCAGAGCAGACTTATTTAAAAATCATTTTACTGAGTCTGGGAAAAGAAACCTCCAAAATGAATCACTCTGAGAATTGCTCCCTATATTATAGGCATCGTTGTAATACTGTGTTTTTCCTACTTTAGAAAGCCTAGCACTTTAAAGGTTTCCTACATTTCTTACAATATATAGGTAACATATATTGTTTCTTTAGTGTTCATTATTCTTTAGTGTTCATTATTCTTTATGTAAAAAGTTAAAATACTTTTTCATTTATAGTAATTTTATTTTTTTAAAGATTTATTTTTTGGGGGGCTGGCTGGATAGCCCAGTGGATAGGGTGCCAGCATACCACATGGGAGGCCCCGGATTCGGTTCCCGGGGACCTCTCCTAGCGGGCAGACCGCCTTGAGAATAGCAAGCCGCCATGGGCGGGCCAGAGCCGCCGTGGGCAGGGCAAAAAGCTGCCATGGACAGGCAAAAGCTGCCACGGGCAGGGCAGGTCGCCCGCTAATGGAGCGCAGCCAGCCACCCGCTAACTGAAAGCCTGCCGTGAATGGAAGCAGAAGCCACCTACAAGCAGGGAAAGCCGTGCCTGCGCAGTGACCAGTCTCGGCGCATCCCTGCAGTGGGGGGGAGGGGAGATATGTAATAAAATAAATAAATCTTTTTAAAAAATAATAATAAAATAAAATAAAGATTTATTTTTTATTTATTACATATCCCCCCCTTTCTGCTTGTTCTTGCTGTGTTCATTTTTGCATTCTTCCATGTCTGCTTGTTTCCCTCCATTGCAGTGACCTGCCAAGTCAACTCACCACGCAGCGGCCTGCCTGCTCACGGCAGCTTGCCCTGCTCGCGGGAGATTGCCCTGCTCGCGGGGGCTTGCCCTGCCTGCGGTGGCTTGCCTTCTCAAGGCAGTCTGCCCACTTGAGGAGGCCCCGGGTTCAGTACCTCCTATGTGGTAAACTGGCACCCTACCAATTGGGCTACAGTTGGCCCCTATAGTAATTTTAAATTGGGTTTAAAAGATGCTAAAACAACCAGGTAAAAAAATTGAAAAAATAGTGAGCAAGCTATGTATTTTATTTTAAATACCTTAAAATCTAGATAAGCAAAATTGTTGTAAGATTGAATTGCTCATTTGCACATACTTTATTATATTTTTAACTTATAGTGACTTTTAAAGACAAGTGTTCTTGAACTAGAATATTAAACAACTAAAATCATATTTAAATATTCAGGGCATATAATTCTTATATAAATGAATTGATCTGATGGTTCAGATAAAAATAGACATTGTGTATAAACAACTTCATTGAAGAAAACTCTTTAAAGGTAAGTCATTTAAATATTAATTCCTTCCCCATCATTAGACAATATTTATAGATATATCAGTTTATATCCATATCTATATGTATATCTATCTATATCTATATAATCTATATCTATATATCTATATCATCGATATATCTATATCTGTATCTATATCTATCAATCTATATCAGGAAATTGTCATAAAATGTCTTCTTCACATTTGCTTTCCAGTATCTTTGAATTACTATATATTCACAACAGAAATTGAATCTAATAATATTGGGGTTGCTTGGGAGTCCATTTCAAGTAAAAATCCAATTAAGAACTAGTATGATTGTTTTAACTATTTTATGTACAGTTTATTGAAATTTAGTCTTTAGCTCAATTTTATTCTGCTAAATAACAAATGGAGAATAGTTTTTTTCTAGAAAAACCTATAGTATTTCTAAAGAAAGTCAATTCTAAACATTTTTATAGCAAAGATAAAGCAAGCTACAGATTTTAAATTTGAAAATGTTTCACTCCAAGCTAGTATATTTATGAACAACTCAATGTTTGTAAAGTAATTTTTAAAGTTCAAGTCCCTCTTCATATGCAAACTCTACAGAGAAATGAATTTTGAATTTTGACCAAAAAATAAAATTCACCAGAACTGACAGAACATTTAATGCATGTCAGGATTAAGACATACATTCTCCTCCAAACTGGTAAAGCTTCCTCTTGATTTCATCTTCATCCTTTTACTGATACTTTCTTTCTCCCTCTTTTTGCCTTATTTTCCTGTACTATATCTCTGTTATTCTTCATCTATTTCTCTTACCTTCTCATCTGGTTTACTTCTCATCCACCCAAATTTCCCTTTTTACTTCTACTACCCTCTAGATTCTTTCCTCTCTCCTCTTCTCAAATGTTCCACAGGAAAACAATTTTACTTTTCACTACCAGCATTAGACAAATGTCAACTGTTTTTCACATATCATAGACAACCATGGAAGACTGTGCCATTTTCCTTACTGTTTCCCATTCACTTGTCATTTTTTTTCTGACCTCAACTGTAACACAGAATGAAAATTTGTACTGCTCTCATTAAAGCCATGAATAATCTTTTAATTTATACACATAGTGATATCTGCTCACTCTTCATCTTAACAGGACATTTATTTGGGTCTTTGACACTAAACTTCAATTTATCATTTTTAATATCTTTCTTTTTCCTTCTACAGCAATAGGTTTTATGGTTCTCCCTCTGTTTTGCTAGTGTTGTTGATTTAAGCAGTAAATAGGTTTATTGGGTGGAAATAGCTGTAACATAAAATACTTGGGGAGCTTAGAGGAATCACTTGGGGAAATCTGCAGAAAAAGAAGAAAGCAAGGCATCTTATCAAAAGTCAACATCATGGCCTAAGACAAGCTCAGTGATGTCTGCAATCACAGATGCTGAACATCAGATGGCACAGGTCATAGTGCCAATGCCACTGGCATGGAGTCAGGATGCATGTCCTGGAGTCTTATAGTGCTGCTTTGGCTGCCTTTGCTACCACAATTCTCTTTTGCCCCTGTACATATGTATTTTTCTTATACACACACACACACACATATATGTATATATTTAAAGATACTTAGGTTACATAAATTTTACATGAAAAATATAGGGATTCCCATATGACCCGCTCCCTATACCTCCCACATTGTCCCACATAAACAACATCCTTCATTTGTGTGGTACATTCATAGCAACTGATAAACAGATTTTGGGGCATTGTCACTGAGCATGGATTATAGTTTACATTGTAGTTTGCACTCTCTCCCATATAAATTCTGTGGGTTATGGGGATATATACAGTGACCTATATCTGTCATTACAGTGTCATTCAGGAGGATTTCCAAGTCCCCAAAATGTCCCTGTATTACACCTGTTTTTTCCTCTCCTTGTCCTCAGAGCCTCCAGTTGCAACTGCCTCCACATCAATTTGTAATTTCTTCCATTGCTAAAATCACAATAAGTCTATAATAGAATACCAGTAAGTCTGCTCTAGTACTTAGTTCATTCCCCAATCCTGAGGATTCTGGGATGATGATGTCTACTTCCTCTCTAATTGAGAGGGGGGCTTTGGTACCATACAGCTGATGGATGCGACTCTATTTCATGCAGTTGTAGGTGCTTTCATTTCCTTGGTATGGTGGTTGTCCATCCTCACCTCCATGTTAGTTGTTAGGTGAGTCCAATGAACTAGAGAGTAGGTGTTGCAGCTCTGCTGAGGCTCAGGGCCCAGCTGGCACATGGGCAACCCAATGACTTAGGTATTGTGGACGTACACCTACGAACTCCAGGACTAAATATAGGTTCAAATAGAAGGGACAGATGAGCCATGTGTAGGGAAACTATAACTGAGTCCAACTCTGTCACTCTCAGGAGCACAAACCCCAAGTAGGGCCACTGGCAAGGCACCAAACTCTGGAACTTGGTGCCTGACCACAGGAACTGGGTTTCTCCAGAGGCCTCAGGATCCCCACCACTTGGGGTAGTGTCCACTTTGGCAGTCTATGACATCCTGCTGAGTCGTGCATAAGCGTTGTCTGAGATGACCCCCCAACTCACTTTGAAGTCTCTTAGCCATATAAACTCATTTGTCTTTACCTTTTCCCCCTTTCATTAGAGATATTTTTCCAGTTGCATATCTAGTCAATGCTTGGTAGTTAATCCCTCGGTGCCAGGGAAGCTCATCCCCAGGAGTCATGTCCCATGTTAGGGGAAGGTAGTGCATTTATATGCTGAGTTTGGCTTAGAGAGAGGCGACATTTGAGCAACATGAAGATTCTCAGAAGATAAGTAGCTATTAGGCACCCTATAACACTAGGCTAAATTTCAATTTCATGATCAAAGGCTCATAAGCATAGTCATCAACGTAAAGGACCCATCAATGGACCACCCTCATTCACTGGCCATTGCCCCTGTACTTAGGGGATTGTTGTTGTTCCATGAGAGGATGTGGCAGAGCTCTCCAGGAAGGGAATTCAGTATTCTTTTAGTTATTGTGTGAATATTCACCCACTGTGACAATGTGAACATTTGAACACATTTATATACTTTATATGTATGTCTAAGCGAACTTCCTCCCATGTATCCCCATCATTGACACCACACACCAGTGAGCCTCCCCTGCCACAGTTGTAACCATTTTGTGATCCAAGCTTCTTCAAAAATGAAGCCAAAAAAATAGCCAAATAACAAGTAATAGGAAAATGAAATAATTATGATAGGTTTAAATATAAGAAATAAAATACATAAAATTTTTTAAAAACTAAACATTAAATAAAATTTAAAAAGAGATATTAAAAATAATGAAAAATATTAATTTTTTTGACATTTTGCCTTTCATCACTGTAATATCTGTTGTCAGTGAATATGTACAGTGACAATTTCTTCCATTTACTCCCGAGTGCCTTACATTTTCCATTTTGTTTTCAAAGAAGTTTTAGGTCACAGTAAAGTCACATACAAAATACAGGGCTCTCCCATATCCCCAAAATCATCCACCCCTTTCCCTTCCTGTATTAATACCTTTTTATATGTGGATGGTACATTTGTTACAATTGATATACAAATAGTGAAACAGAGCTATTAACCGTTGTACATATGTCTTAATGTTCCAAATCCAGGAAAGTTGGGTTTGGTTGGCCAAACCTAGATCAAGTCCCTTCACACAGAAGAAAGTGGGATGGGGAATTGAGTTACTAGGTTTTTGGACTTTTAGAGAGGATTGTAGCCTCTGATCCCCACCAAGATGCACACAATGTGACAAGGGATAAGGTCTTGACCATCTAATATATAGCATATATCCACTATGCCCTTTAATGCCACTTCATCAAAATTCTTTCCTGACTTTTTCTTTTCTTCTATGCACTTCCTATGGATCCAAAACCATTACTTCAAATACCCCAATGCATCCAAGTCATTTTATTCTATTCTTCTCTTGCAGAACCGTGGTCCTGATACATTTTATCTGGTTATTCAGAGGACATTACTCTGCATAAATTTACCAATATATCTAAATTCTCAATTTCAATTTTTAATAACCACCTACCCAGTCATTAAGTGACTACTTTCTCACTCACTGGCGATTCTTTTCTCATCTAAAATAGCCCTCTGTTCTAGTGATTCTAAATTCTGAATTTTTAAAATCTATCTCTTCATCTTTTTGTCAATCCCAATCATACCACACTGGATTAGACACTTCACATGTATTTCAATCACCTGGGAAGCATTTCTTTAACTGCATATTCTTGGACCTCATTTTTGACCTAATGACTAATGAATCAATTTCTACAGCAATATCTCACAATCTCTGTTTAGCACAAAAACTTCCTCAAGACAATTCTGATGTTTTACTTTGGGAACTGAAAGGCAATAGTAACGGCTCCCTGACCAGCATGCCTGACTCCAGGTTCCCCTCCTTGTGGCTTATTTTCTATACTATCAAATAATTAATTTAAAATATCTTACAATGTCATTCCCTGTCTTAAAAGTATTCAGTATATGGCTATTGAGTGAGGGATAAAGATCAATGCCCTTCACATGGCCTTCATTTAATTTGATAATCCAAGTCCTTCAAATTCTTTTCCCTTGATCTTGCATCCATGTCACATCCATATAGAATTTCCTTCCCACTCTCATCAGTGTCCCGATATATTTAGAATATACTTAGAATGTCTTTTTTGTTTTCTAAATCTATCAATTTCTACATATTTTTGAAGTAAAATAATTGCATTCATTTCCATTTTTTCAATGCCCCCAAATCTTTCCATAAGTATACTAATAACAAATAAATTTAAATGCTTTTTTAATAAGAAGATGCTGTTATATCAAATCTCCTACACCAATAATCATATTATAAAATAGTTAGAGAATGTTCTTTATTCATTTCTTCCATCTTATTTTAGGGATCACACAGTGAGGACATGGAAAAGCAAAATGCAACATTGCTGATAGAATTTTTTCTCACAGGGTTTACAGATCAACCAGAGTGGAAAATCTCCCTATCCTGCTCTTCCTGGTGGTATATCTCATCACCATCGTGGGGAACATAGACTGATCACTCTCTTCTGTAATGACACTCACCTTCACACACCCATGTACTTATTCCTTGGGTGTTTAGCCTTTGTGGATGCTTGGCTATCATTTATAGTGACCCCCAAGATGCTGTTCAGTGTCTTAGCCAAGAGTAAAATTATATCTCAATCTGAATACCAGATACAATGTTTTTCCTTTGTAATCAATGCAACCACAGAATGTTTTCTGTTTGTAACAATGGCATATGATAACTTTGTAGACTTTTTCCACCCTTTACTTTACCCAGTGATCATGAACAATAGGCTGTGCATCCAGCTGTTAGTCTGTTCATTTGTAGGTGGACTTCTTCAAACCTTAAGTCATGAATGTTTTTTATTCAGATTAACTTTCTGTAAGACCAACATAATACATCACTTCTACCGTGACCTCATACCACTCTACAATTTCTTGTAGTGACATATCTGTTAATTTTCTGGTGCTTTTTCTTTTCTCTGGTTCAGTTCAGGTATTCACCATTTTGACTGTTGTTTCTTATATGTCTATTCTTTTTACAGTCTTAAGGAATAAGTCTGTAAAATGCATCAGGAAAGCCTTCTCCACTTGTGGGGCCCATCTCTTTTCTGTCTCTTTATACTATGGCCCTCTTCTCTTCATGTATGTGCACCCTCAATCTTCTCAAGTAGATGATCAAGACATGATGGATTCTCTACTTTATACTATCATAATTTCTTTTTAAAATCCATTTATCTACAGCCTAAGAAATAAGAAAGTCATAGATTCACTGGCTAAAATGTTAAAAGTGAAATGTTAATGTGAAGTTCTTATATTAATATGTTTTTTTTATAAAAAAACAGTTATAAAATTGAGCAGTAAGATGTGTCCATGATATGATTAGTATATAAAGTTTTCTGTAATTATAATTATTCTTTTATTTTTTAAAACTTGTTATTGTAGTTATTCCCATTTTAACCAGGGAACATTTTCTAACTCATCCTATGAGCTGTCAGTACTTTGATCAAAAGCCAGAAAAGACATCACAAATAGACTACAGACCAATTTCTTTATATATAAAGATGCAAAAATATCCAATTCAATTCTAGTAAGTTGAATACAAAAACATAGTAAATTAATTATATACCATGTTCCAGTGTTTTAATGACTTGAGCTGTTAGTACCTAATCAGCTCCTTAAAATATTTATGTATATCATTCAAAACATACAAAGAATTTTAAGCAAGTCAAACATGTTATTTAAAGCAGAAAGCAAATGTAAACATTTTTAATGCTTATATATTCTTCAGTGTGACTTTGTAGAAATTTTAGGTGCTGAGGTAATGCAGTTTCTATGAAATGGACTTGAGGAGGATGACTTTGATTTCTAAAACACTGTTTGTCCTGGAGACTTATATCACATTTAATTATATAGTGGTGACAAGCTTATGTTTGGGTAAGCACAAGTATGCCCCAGCAATTCCAGTATCTATCAAAAGGGCTTTCATTCTTATTCTTTAGGAAATGTTGAATTTCACTTCTTGCAGGTATTCACTTCATATAACACACAGGGAAATAAGGAGAAATGAGAATACATTCAGGATGAAAATGTTAAATGAGTTAAGAAAGTGATGGCAGAACCAAACTGTAAGAGGCTATGCTCAGCTCTGTGTGTTCATGTGCAATATAGAGGAGATGATTTGCCTCTCACTGTAAATATACAAACAACACACAAACACAACTGAAAAGAGCCTTATGAAGTTATATTTATATTTGTTGAATGGGTTACAGCCTGCACCTCCCATGTTGTCCTCCTATTTAGTATTTGTCCACAGACTCCAGCTACCATGGTTTACTCTCCAATCTCTGAATATATCTTGTGGTTTCAAGATTTCATGATTTTAACTTTAATGTTGTTCCTTTGGCCTGCAATGCCCTTCTATAAATTTTCTGCCCTTTGAAATCTGATTTAGCCTTTAAATATTGTAGAATATTTATTTTCCTAATAATGCTTCCCTTTGGTCTTCTAAATTATCTCATTCTATGTATCCCCAGTTATCTTGCTCACAGTTCTTTTTTTATACTCAACTCAGCCTGAACTGCTGAATATACATGGTAACCCCCTCATAATGGGATCTCCATAAAGCCAAGAGTTATTTCCTATTTTCTATGCAGCATCTTTCACAACTCTACTCTTCCTGTATACCTTTATACCCCATGTCTTACTCAGTGACTTCTCTACTGTACACACTGAAAAGATGTTGAATGGCATTGAATGGAAATTGCTGCACCATAGTTATTTATTAAGGGACTGCAGCCATGAGAATTTTCCAGTGTGGAAATCTGAAGAAAATTAACTCAACTAAAAATAAACAGACTTTTTTATGAAGAACAGATCTGCAAATATACAAGTTAAGGATGAGTAAGAGTTCTATTCATCATAAAGACAGTAATTATGGGAAAGATTAGAAATTTGGAAATTTTCTGATGCAAGTTATCAGATCTCACAGGATGGATGAATAGGATTTGGATAGAGTAATAAGTAAAAGAGGGGATTTCAAATGAAGAGTAAATTCTGAGGAAGTATTCCGTTAGGACTGAATTCCAGTGCATTGAGGAATATAGATTCTCTCAAGATAGATTCTCTATTATTTTATTAGAGAAGTTGTAGGTTTAACAGAAACATCATGCATAAAATACATAGTTCCCTATGCTTTATTAGCACCTTGTATAGGTATGGTAAATGTGTTACTATTTGTGGCAGTTAGAGATTATTTTATGAATCCCAAAATGAGAAAAATTATGTTTGCAAACTAATCTATTCACCTGGGTGTGAAACTCTTTGATGCATTAAATTCAGCTGGGGGGGGAGGTTAATTTGATTATTTGGTTATATTGCTTTGGGTTTTTGATTTGATTATGTCAGTTGGCTTGATGCAGGCTGAATCCATGCCCCCTCCTGGGGTCTGCTATAAACAGATACTCAGACAGACACAAGAAGAGAAAGCTCTGTCATTTTTGATTCTGCCCTGTGACAGAAAGGGGAAGGCTCAAAGAGTTGAAGCCCTGGGGAAGAGATATGCCATTTGCCTGATATCTTGAAGCTGAAATTTGGGAAGAGAGCAAACAGCTGAGACTTATATAGGAAGCCCTAAATTATAAGCCCTATGTCAGCTTGCGGCTGAATTCTGGAAGAAAGAAGAGCAGCTGAGACTGAGAGAGGAACCCTCTGTGAGGCTGAAACCTCACAGAGATCTGGAGACATCTTTTTTTTTTTTAATTAATTTTTTATTTATTTTTTATATATCTATGTACATTTTTAGGATACATTGATTACACAAATGTTACACAGAGATTCCAGGAGTACCCATATGCCACCCCCCCACCCCTCCCACAACCCCCAACATGCACATCCCTAAGTGTGGCATAATGCCTCTGTTAGTTACACACATTTTGGGGCTTTGCCAT
>PVKH010004016.1:0-24006 GCA_004027955.1 Chaetophractus vellerosus
GAATGCTTGGGATGTGTGGCTGAGGGTTTGAGACTGAAGAGGTGGGAGTGCTCTTGTGGCAGAGTGGAGGGGAGGTGTCACAGCTTGGGGGTGTGGGTTGGGGGGCATTCAGGGTGGTGTATTTGGGGGGGCCTTGGGGGTGTGTGGGAGTGCTCTTTCTGCAGTGGTGTAGTGTGTCGGTGGGCAGAGAACATGCATGGGGGAGGGAGGGAGATGGGCTCCCTATTTTTGTAGGTCTGTCTCACTCAGAAATAGACAGCAGGGTGACAGGGGAGCAGGAATGGTTCCTGGTGGGGGATGAACCAGTGAGCCAGGATACTCTGTGGCATGAATCTGTGAATCCTGTCATCTGGAGAGTTGAGCCAAGGGGACATTGTGGGTCCTGGGGTGGTAGGGAGGGATGGGGTGGATTGAATGAGGGGCCGTGGAAGTGTTTTCCATTGCCTCGCAGTGGTGGACATGGGAGAGGATGACAGGCATCAAAATTTATAAAAGTGTATGATCTAAAATGTGGACTTTGAGGTGGACCAATGACAATGTTGGGGAACTATGCTTCACTATCTGTTTGTCACTTATGTTGGTGCTGCCATTCACATACAAAAAGGTTTTGGTATGGGGGGAATGGAGGAGGAGGTTGAGTATATGAGATTGTCTTGTATTCTGTGTGTGACTCTGCTGTGACCCCAAAACTTCTTTGAAAATTAAATGATAAAAGGAGGGCTGCTTAAGAGTGAGACGAGGAAGGTGCCATGAAACAGACTGGAAACCAGATATTGCACCAACAAGGCACAATCTGAAAAAAATTTTATACATATATATATTATTACTTTTTCACATTTTCACATTTTTTGAGTAGAAAAATAGCCCAATCCTTTAATAAAATCTTTTCTTTTTTCTATTTTTAAAAATTTTTCTAAAATTATTTTTTGTTTTTAAGTTCTCCTATATTTTAACTCTTACATTTAAATATCATTATTATTTCAGTTTCCTATTCATTGCAATTGGCTATTGTGATGGCTTCACCTGTGAAGAGGCTATGGCTCACAAAAGGGTTACAATGGGGACGGGAGAGGATCATTGGTGGGGTAGGTGTCAAGGTTGGGGGTGCATGGGAGGAAGTCCATCTGAACATACATAAAAGGCATACATAATTGTTCAAATGCTCTTGGGACATGTTCATGGGGTGAAGAATTACTCAGTAAATGGGAGAACACTGAATTCACATCTTGGAGAGCTCTGCCATATTTTCCAGAAGAGTAGCACCATCCCCCCGAGTGCAGGGGCAGTGTCTGGCAAAGGAGGATGATCCATTGATGGGCCCTTGTTATTGATGACTAGCCTTATGAGTCATTGCTGTTGAAATTGAAATAGCCTAGTGTTAACGGGTGCCTAAGAGTTGCCTCTGGAGAACCTCCTTGTTGCTCAAATGTGGCCTCTCTCTAAGCCAAACTCAGCATATGAATGCATTACCTTCCTCCCAGTGTGGGACATGACTCCTGGGGATGAGCCTCCCTGGCAACGGGGGATTACTAACAAATGCCAGTGGGCAGTATGACTGGAAAAAGACTTCGAATAAAAGGGGGAAATGGTAAAGACAAATGAGTTCATAGGGCTAAGAGACTTCAAAGTGAGTCGGGAGGTCAACCCAGAGGTAACACTTATGCAGATCCCAGTAGGACCTCCTAGGCTTCCAATATGGATATCATCCCTAACAGAGGGCCTCCTGAGGGCTTTGGAGATATCCAGGTCCTATATCAGGGCAGATAGCCCCAGAGTTTGGTGCCTTACTAGTGGGACCTAATTTGGAATCCTTGCTCCTAATAGTGACAGTCTGACTGAAATATGTCTTCACTGCACATGGTCCATCTGTCTCTTCTATTCAAACCTATATTTGATGCCAGAGTTTTAGGTGTACTTCCATAGACCGGAGACTACAGGCTGTCCATGTGCCAACTGGGTCCAGAGACTCTGTGGACCTGCAACTCCTATGCTACAGCTCAATGGACTCACCCAGGACACCTAGTTGGGAGTTGATGATGGATGACAGCTATGCTGGGGAATGGAGAGATCCTGCAGCTGCAGGCAGGGTAATCTCTTCCATTGTATCCATGGGATATAAGCCCCCTCTCACTTGGTGGTGGAGGGGACATCACCATCCCAGACTCCTCGGGATTGGGGGAAGAACTATGGACTAGAATGTACTTGTTGGTGTCCTGCTATAGACTTGTGACATATGCAATGGAAGAAATTGCAAAATTATGTGGAGCCAGGGTCACTGGACACTTTGGGGGCAGGGAGAGGGAAGGACAATTGCTTGATGGCAAAGCCCCAAAATGTGTATATCTATCACAGGCATTATGCCACACTGATGAGTGATGTGTATGTGGGAGGTTGTGGGAGGTGCGGAGGAGTGGCATATGGGTACTCCTGGAATTTCTGTGAAACATTTATATAATCAATGTTTCCTAAAAAATATATATATATATAGAAAATAAAAAATAAATAAATAAATAAAAGAACTCAAAGTGGAGAGAAAAAAAATAAAATCATTAATTATCAAGCACCAAATACATTTGAAACAAATTATTTAACATAGATCTACACTCTATGTTTCATGTGAGAAATTTATATGATTTTATAATGTATTACTTATTATGTAATAATATGATGACAATTGATAAAATAGAAACACACAAAAACACGTTGCATTCAAGTAGTTTTTAAAATTCAGTTTATAATGAAATATCACTTAAGCAGCCTCCTGTTTGATTGTTTCCCAAAAATTTCACCGAAGAGCTGACCAAAATAAAAGACTGAGAAGTTTTATTGAATGAACTTCCTTTGCTCTATGTAAACTATGTAAATATGAGGGGAGAAAAAACTTGTAAGGATTAAATTAAGTCATTCCATATATTAAAGACATACTGAAGCCTTTTTTTCCCTGTCAAAATAATTTAAACTGCTTTGTGAAATCAAAGTAGACAAAATTATTTACCTAATTTAAACTTTTCACCAAACTCAGATAGTAGAGGTACATCATACTTAAGAAATATCCTGGTAGAGGCTTTTAAGTTAAATAGAATATTGTTAGAAGTACAGTTCTTCCATTTCCACCCTGGTATGTTTCATGTAAGGATGTTGTGAAGATCAACTGAGACAACATAAAGTGCCTGACCAATGGCAGAAGCTTAGCAAATTCTACTTCAACACGTGGGATTTCATATAATAAATAAGAATAGGTTAGATTAATTCAAAAGAAAGAAATGTAGAACAGTTTGTATGTAATAAATCATATTTTTGAAAGAGAAATGAGTATAAGTGTATGCATAGCTAATTTTGAAGAACTATCTAGGAATAATATTTCAGAAGTAATAAGATGAAATTAAATCCAGAACTTAGTTTTTGGCTGTCAGGCACCACCAGAGTTAAAAATATTGTGTAACTATGATGTACAATGTTGAAAATATATTAATATGCATATTTATTTCACTATACTTAATAAAACAAATTATATTTTGATCAGTACACAATTTCTTTCCATATACTTACATCTAATCCTAATCCAGTTCCTTTTATGGTTCAAACCATTGAGAAAATAATGTGGGAGGGGAGCTGGAGGATAGGAATTGATTTAGGATATTTATTTGTATGTGATGTGTATAGTTCATGATAAGTCTACTTTATTTTCCTCACAAAATCAAATAAGCTAAAAAGACAAACATAGAGACTTGTTTGTGCCAAATTAATGGGTGAAGTTATGGAGTACTGAATTTATTTGAGAGGAAAATAGATGTGTTTTGTTGCTACATCAAATATTGAGTGATAGAGCAATAATTTGCTGAAAAAATAAATATTTAAATATTAAAAACATTAAATATAAAATATTGATTATTAAATACCATATATGGACTCTTTTATAATTCAAGTTTTACAAAATTATTACTATTTCCATGCATATAAATAAAGGATGATAACACACTATTATTAACATCGATTATTTCTTTGTGTTTATATTAGGGATAAGTCTACTTAATAATTTTAATTTTATCTAAGTGGTATTGCCTGCCAATTGGTAATTGGTAGCATACAAATCAAGTAACACTTTTTAACAAGTACAGAGAATGGTTGATTAGAATTATAGGTTATTCATTATTTTTTATTGAGGTAAATTTTACATATAGTGAAAAACAACACTTAAATTCTATGTGTTTTGATAAATGTATACACCCATGTAACTAATTAAAATATAAAACAATTTAATCATATAGAAAAATTTCTCTTGCTCTTCTTCATTCAATCTCTACTGTCACAGACAATTATTGTTCTGATGCCATCACATTAGATTAGCCATGCTTATTCTTGAACTTAATTTTTATGGGATAATACAGAAAATAATTTTTCCTATCAGGCTTCTTTCACTCAACACAATGTTTTTGAGATTCACCCAAGTATCAGTAATTCTTTTTTTTTTTTTTTTTTTTTACAGAGAAGCAACCCACTACATCCTTTTTATGGGATTTGAATTATATCTGTTTAGATTTTATGAACAATTGTGCTATAAACCTTCTGATTTAACCCATTTTGTAGACATATGTTTCATTTCTCTTTGGGCAAATACTTATGAATGAAATTGCTAGGTCATATTGTAGGCATATGCTTAACTTTTAAAGAAACAGACAAACTCATTACAAATGTAGATGTACCATTTTACAACCCTAGTAGTAATATATAAGGTTTCCAATGGCTCCATATCCTCACCCCTATTTGGTGTTCTCCACTACTATTCACATTTGAATAGATATAATATGATGATTTCTTATGTTCATAGTTTTTATTTACCTATTGAGAATTTTTTTAAAAATTGGCCATTTACATAACTTATTTTATGAGGTGCTTGCTCATAATTTTTGCAGTTTTAAAATTACATTGCTTGACACTTTATTACTGATTTGTAGAAGTTCTGTATATATTCATGATATATACTACTTTTCAGATATTTGTATAGTGTATTAGTTTGCCAAAGGGCTGCTGATTCAAAGCACCAGAAATCTGATGGTTTTTATAAAGGGCATTTATTTGGGGTAATAGCTTACAGCTCCCAAGCTGTGAAAAAGTCCAACTTGAGGCACTATCAGAGATGCTTTCTCACCAAAGTCAGCTATTGATGATCCCGGTATTTGCCAAATGATGAAGCAAGATGGCTGCCAGTCTCTGCCTAGGTTTCTCCTTCCCCTCCAGGCTTCCTCTCTCATTCACAGCTGCTTCCTTTCTTCCTGATTCTAGCTGCAGGGCTTGTCTCTTTGGGATTCCTATATCAGTCTTGGCTGGTCAACTAGCCTCTCAATCTCAGCTGTAAGCTATCAGGCAAATGGCTCCTCTCTCTCTCTCTCTCTCTCTCTCTCTCTCTCTCTCTTGCCTCAGCTGTTAGAGCTTTTGCCTTTTTGTTACATGGCAGGATAAAAAACGACAAAGCTTTCTCTTCCTGTGTGTGTCCATTTATATCAGACCCAGCAAGGGGATGGGAACTCATACTGAGTCATGCCCACTTACTGACATAGTAGAATCAAAAGTCCTAAATCAATCTTAACAGGTAGTCTAATCAAATTCCCCTCAACTGAATTTAATTCAATCAAAGTGTAGCACACCCAGAGGAATAGATTAGTTTACAAACATAACCTTTCTCTTTTGGGATTGATAAAATAATCTCAAACTGCCACATGCAGTAATTATTTTCTCCCAAACTACATCTTACTTTTTCAGCTTTTCACTTTCTTCGTGATGAACATAAATTTTATTATTGCTGAAGACCAATTATTCAACTACTTTTATGTTTTGTGCTATCTGTATTACTCTAGCAAATATTTTGCCACCCAGGGATGTGAATTTATTCCCTTATTCTTTATTCTAGAAGCTTTATATATTTAGTTTTACTTTTAGATCAATAATCCATCTTGAATTAATTTTGATTAGATTGAAATTCATATTTTTCCAGTTATTTGCTTATTGTTGCAGCAGCATTTGCTGAAAAGGCTTAACAGAATTGCCATGGTGTCATTCTAAAAATCTGTTGATTATTTATAAATTGACTAAAGAATAATACATGTGGGTCTATTACTTGGAATTTTATATTATCCTATTAATCTATTTATGGATTTCTGGTAAGCTTTTGTCAGATGTGAGATTTGAAAACACTGTCTCCAGTCTTAGACTTATATTTTATTCTCTGAACAGAGACTTTCATATAGAAGAAATTTTTAATTTTTATGAAATTCAATTTTTCCCTTTTTTTTCCTTTCCTTTCATGGATCATGCATCCTTTTAGTTCATTTTTGCTTATTAGCAATCCATTTGAATCTGTTACATTTAATTTGTTCAGAATTATTTAGAAGGATGTTCTATGAACATTCTAAGTGAGGGAGTTGATAACTTAGATATGCTATCTTAATATATTTTCCCACAGTTATATCATCTTTTCAGCTTACTTCAGATTTGAGCTTTTCACACTTCAGTTAAGAAGATGTCCTAGACAGGTAATATTACTCATATTTACATATCTTTCTCATCTTCACCACTCTATAAACTAGAACTCTGTACTCACAAATAGAAACTTCCAGTAATATTCTGGGAAATCCAACCTTATATAAATTTCAAGTAGCAGTTAACCCACATTTCAAAAATAGGTGCCTGATAAAAAGCTTCTATTTCCCTGTAGTCCACAAATCTGTCATGCATTTGGAATAATTATACTAAAATCCAATAATAAAAGAAATCTGGTAAGTATACTTTAGGCATTGTGGAAACACTTAGCATAACTTCTTTGTTTTAACTGAGCAGCCTAAAATTAGACTTTCACATGCCTGGAACTAAAGTAAAGTATCTCTGTATCTCTAGGTAACTGAATAACTGTGTCAATCAGGATTCTAGGAGGACATAGAAGATATGTTCTAAAAGAGGACCAAATAGAGTTTAATGAAGGAGCTATTTAAAGTTGTAGGCAGGGATAAAAGGAACGAACAAATCATTGAGGCAGTAATAGCAGGTATTTGCCAATCTTTAACCTGAGGGGAAAGGGGACCAGTTCCTTGCAAACAGAGAGAGAAGGGAAGTTAACAGAAAAAGGACCCTGACTTCTCATTTTTAGGCTCCATATCCCTCCCAAACTCATGGGAAGCCAGAGAACAAATATGGAAAGATGTATGTCATAGCCTTCTGAGACACAGAGAAAGGTCAAGGAGTGTGAGAAGATTTGGAAGGACAAATGGAGCATATATTGCATAATCGAATTTATTACCTAATTTTTTCAATAAGTCTATCTTAGAGGGAAGTCAGAAGTCAGTATTGTTGATGGTCAAAGAGATAATCTTGATGTATATTATAATAGTAGACTTACATGAACTGGTTTCAAGCAGTAACTTCACCTGTATCATTTGGACAGTTTCTGCACTTATTAGAAAATTGCATCAGGCTGTTAGATGATTTGTGCACATCATATATAAGAGAAACTTCTATTTAAACATTCACTCTTTGTATGGTCAGGAATACTGGGAAGCAATACTATCTAGCGGAAAGAAGAAGAGCCAGGAACCCAAAGACCTGGTCTAAGGTCAGAGCTCTTAGAGTAACCAACTTTGAGACATACACAACTTATGTCATCTCACTGACCATAATTCTCCTCATCTGCAAAAAGGAGAATTGACCACTCTAATACCTACTTTATCAGGATGGTTTCTATATGGAAATGTTAATATATTTACTAAAGTATTATACCCCAACTATTCCAAAATAAGCTTAGATTACTCAAGGAACTGATCCTAATAAGGTGATAAATAAACTGTTAAATAATATTATACAGGAATTCAATGTCATTTATTATAGATTTTTAAAACTGTCCTGATAGAGCAAACTTACTTATCCTAGAGGAGATATTTCTATAACAGTAGAGGAATCATCAGATAATTTATATTATATTTTATACTGACATATCTGTGGCTTTAAAATGTATCTTTTTCTGGCTTTCACTTGTTTTCAGCATGCTTTAAAAATGGTAGTGTGTGGGGAGCCGGCTGTGGCTCAGTTGGTTGGGCTCTGGTTTACCACATTGGAGGCCCTAGGTTTGGTTCCCGTGGCCTCCTGGTGAAGGCAAGCTGCCGCGCTGAGAGCTGACACACCAGGGGAAGATAAGCAGACATGGAAAACCTCAAAAGCAAAAATGAACACAACAAGCACAAGCAGCAAGGGGGGATATATAAATAAATAAATCTTTTAAAAAAATGGTAGTGTGTGTGCCAAATGAAGTTATTTTGGTTACATGTAATTATAATTTATTTCAAAAGCCTACTATTTTATTTTGCTAAATCCTGCCAAAAGCAAATATACTAGAAATGGGTTGCTTTTTACAATGGGGTTTTACTGGCTTGCAATCTTACAGTTTTGAGACTGAGGACAGTGTACAAGTCAAGGCATCATCAGGCAATGCTCTCTCCCAGAAAACCAGCTACAGGCAATCCTTGACTCCTGTCACATGGGAAGGCAGATGTCAGCATCTGCTGGTCTCTGCTTTCCCCTCCAGGCTCTGTTGCTTTCAGCTGCTCCATCTGTGGATTTCTCTTTTAGTTTCTGTGGGTTCCTTTGAGCTTCCATGGCTTTTTCACTGTCATCTTCTGGGACTTCCTCTCTTTGCCTCTCTATATTCATCCTGTTTATAAAGGATTCCAGTAAAAGGATTAAGAACCACTTTGGGTCATGCCATATTGAAGTAATTCTTAACTGAAGTAATCTAATCAAAAGGTTCACACTCACGGGAATGGATTAGCTCTAAGGATATGATCTTTCCTGGGGCCCACAAAAGCCTCAGACTACCATGCATACACAGTGCAACAGTTACTATTATTTTATTTTTATTTCAAACTTTAGCAAATCCATCTGTCTGAGGATAATATCAAATGTGTGATCAGGAGAACATTACATGGTTTTGTAATGTTTTAGTTAGATAATTTCCTTCACATATATGCTTATTGCAACACTACTTAAAAGCAAAACACTAAAACATCCATAAAGTCCATAACTAGAATGGTTGACTCAATCATACTTCATAAACTATGTGATATAAAAAGTGAAATTTATAGGTACTGGCTTAAAAAGTTATCCATAATATATAAAATGAAAAAAATATTGTAGAATAATAAATATTATGAAATTCAATTTTTACACAAAGCTAAAAAAAAAGAAATGAAAAACTATGATGGGTGGTTATATAAGTTTTTATAAACATTGAAAGATGAATGAAAAACCATTTTCTTAATAGTTTTATTCAGCTTTTGTGATTGGGAAAATAATATTTTTCTTCATAGGCATGTGCTTTATTTGAACTGTTATGTCTAGTATGTCTTGTAGAATTTATGGTAGTGCAAAATTTATCTTAGAAATTAAAGTAATATAATATTAATTTGAGAATAGCACCTGAACAATTTGCAACATCTGATTAGTGAATTTCATAAATCACAAATAGAAAGAATACCATATTGATAGAGACAAGATCAAACTGAGAACATTTGTAATTCTCTCCGCCCCCCCCAAAAGGTAGCAAAAATTAGTTTTGGATTTCCATCTTTAAATAATGTGTGTGTGTTTATGCATTTGCATATGTACGACTGAATCAAGAAGAGCCACTGTATATTTATATTAAGAAATGCAGGATAAGGTGTGATGTTCAAATATTGTTGTTTACTTCCCATTACTCAACATTATGACCAAGAAATGATAATATAAGAAAAACAAAACTGTTAACAAATCCAGTGAGTATCCAATACTAATCTTTCTTTTCTCCTTTCTTTACATATAAGCTTCAGAATCTATTTAATATGACATTGCTTGAATCTGGAATATATAATTGTGTTCAGATGAAGCAAGGTAATAATCTTTGCCTTTTAGAATACAATGAGGCTGTGAAACTCTGAGCAATTCTTCCATCAGGTTATTAAAGGAAATTAGCATCATTAGAATACTCTCTGTTATATTAAGTAGATTCTTCATCATAGTCAGTCAAAGAAGGCCTTATAAGTAACTATAGGAATATCATCTTTGTCATTAAGATACTTTACAAGCCTAGAACAAAGCCACATGGTACTTGATTGGCCCCATGCTTTGTCCTAGAATAGCATCATCTGGACACTTGAAGATGTGAGATAATCAGCTTAACTCATCTTTATGTGTGTCACAAAGTTAAGAGAGATGTTTCAAGGAAGAATTCACTTTGTAGTTTAATTAACAGTCTAAAAAATGTTTTAGCTGTAAAAAGATATCTTGTTGACCTCAACCACATAGGAAAAAGTCAGTTGTTTGTTTTCAGCTGGTGTTATATCCCTTTAAAAGTAAAGACTGTAGAAAAATTGCATTAAGGGGAATTGTGGGCACATGGTGTTGGATTAGGCAGAAAAGACTCAGCTGTCACAAAAAACAACAGAGAAAGAGCCAAAGGCTGCCTGAGGAACCTGCTTTCGGGGTCAACAGACCAGGACAATGCTTCACAACTCTCAGGGGTGTGAGGGACAGAGAGAAAAGAAGCCAAAACAACAAGCTGTGAGTTACTAAAGCTCCAGGCTGCAGGGAAAGGCTCCCTTCCCCCACCATGAAGATATTTAGCAAGGGTAAAACTTCTGGCTCATATCAGCTGACAGAAAGAGGAGCAGAGGAGAGGTCTTTTTCCCTGCCAGCAGTTACAAGGGAAAAGGGTGGGGGAGCCGGGGGGCTTTCTTCAGTGAATTCAGCCAATGGAGCCCTCTTTGAAAATCAGCTGTGGTCAGGCAAACACAAAGGAAAATCCAGAGAGATACACCTCTGTGGAAACCGTGTGCCAACAAGTGCCATCTGCTGGCCGGTCTGGAAATTGTATGGACAGAAACTGCTTTTAGAGCTCTCTTTACCCCACTCCTGGGAGAAAGTCTGTACCCCATTAGTGAGTACCTGCCATGATTTTGGTAACTTAAGCTGGGAAATTTTAAAGACTTAGGATAAGGTGACCCAAATAACAAAGAGCTATGAAAAAAATAATAAGAATAGGCAAGAGAGAAAATTTGGCCATCAGAGTAAATTCACCAACATATCAGATACCTAGACATCAGTAAAACATTACAAGCTACATTAAGAAACAGCAAGAGATGGCCCAGCTAAAGGAACAAACCAAATATCCTGAAGAGATTCAGAATTTAAAACAATTAATCAATGATAATCACACAACTCTCCTAAATCCTTTTAAAGAATTGAAAGAAAATATGACTAAAGAGATAAAGGATATAAAGAAGACACTGGGTGAGCAAAAAGAACAATTTGAAAGTCTGCAAAGAAAAATAGCATGCTTTATAGGAATGAAAGTCACAATGGATGAAATAAAAAATACATTAGAGACACATAAGAGCAGATTTGAACTGCTTGAAGACAGAATTAGTCATTTTGAAGACAGAACATCTGAACTATAAAAGACAGGAAAACAGAAAGAGAAGAGAATGGAAAAAAAATTGAACAGGGCCTCAGGGAATTGAATGACAATGCAAAATGCAAAACATATGCATTGTGTCCCATAAGGAAAAGACAATGGAAAAAGCAGTGCTGTGAGGGAAATATATAGCCCTCAATGCTTACATTAAAAAAGAAGAAAGAACTAAAATTGAAGATCTAACTGCACACCTGGAAGAACTAAAACAACAACAGCAAACTAATCCTAAATCAAGCTGAAGGAAAGAAATAGCAACGATCAGAGCAGAAATAAATTAAATCAAGAACAATAAAGCAATAGAGAAAATCAACAAAATCAAAAGTTAGTTCTTTGAGATTAAGAAATTGATAAACCCTTAGCTAAATTGCCAAAGGAAAAAAGAGAGAAGACACAAATAAATAAAATCAGAAATGAGAGGTGGGACATTACCACTGACCCCATAGAAATAAGAGAGGATGCTATGAAAAAGTGTATGCCAAAAAAATAGAAAATGTAGACTAGATGGACACATTCCTGGAAACACATGAACCACCTACACTGACTTTAGATGAAATAGAAGACCTCACCAAACCTATCACAAGTGAAGTGATTAAAACATTCATCAAAAACCTCCCCAAAATGAAAAGCCCGGGACCAGATGGAGTCACAGGTAAATTCTACCAATCACTCAAAGATGAACTAATATGGATTTTGCTCAAGCTCTTCCAAAAAATTGAACAAGAAAGAATGCAAGCAACCTCATTCCATGAAGTCAACATCACCCAAATATCAAAGCCAGATAAAGATAGTTAAAAACAATTACAGACCAATATCTTTAATGAATATAGATGCAAAAATCCTCAACAAAATACTTACAAACAGAATCCAAATGCATATTAAAAGAATTATATGCCATGATCGAGGAGGTTTTATGCCAGGTATGCAGAGGTGATTCAACAAAAGAAAATTAATTAGTGTAAGAAAACCACATTGATAAATTGAGGAGGAAGAATCACACAATCCTCTCAATTGATGCAGAAAAGGCATTTGACAAAATGTAGCACCCTTTCTTGATGAAAACATTCCAAATGATAAGAATAGGAGGAAAGTTTCTCAATATGTTAAAGTATACATATGAAAAAACTAAAGCTAGCATTGTTCTCAATGGTGAAATATTGAAAACTTTCCCACTGAGATCAGGAACGAGACAAGGATGCCTCCTATCAATATTATTATTCAATATTGTGCTAGAAGTTCTAGCTAGAGCAATTAGGCTAGACAAAAAATACAAGGCACCCAAATAGGAAAGGAAGAAGTAAAGTTTTCACTATTTGCTGATGACATGATCCTATATGTAAAAATTCCTAAAAAATCTGCAACAAAACTACTAGAATTAATAGAAAAGTTCAGCAAAGTGGCAGGATACAAGGTTAATACACAAAAATCAATAGCATTTTTATATATTACTGATTTGCAATCTGAGGAAGAAATCAGAAAAAAAATCATTTATAATAGTGAATAAAACAATCAAATATTTAGGAATAAACATAACTAAGGACATGAAAGACCTGTATTCAGAAAACTACAAAACATTGCTAAAAAAACTGAAGAAGAGTTAAATAAATGGAAAGACATTCTATGTTCATGGATTGGAAGACTAAATATCATTAAGATGTCAATTCTACCCAAACTGATTTACAGAAACAACATAATCCCAACAAAAATCCCATCAGCATTTTTGCAGAAATTGAAAAGCCAATAATCAAATTTTTTTTTGAAAAGTAAGGGGCCCTGCATAACAAAAAAGTCTTAAAAAAAAGAACTAAGTTGGAAGACTCTCACTTTCTGACTTTAAAGCTAAGTACTTAGCTTCAGTGGTAAAAACAGCATGGTACTGGCCTAAGGACAGAAAGATTGACCAATGGAACCCAATTGACAATTCAGAAATGAACTTCACATCTACAGTCATTGATTTTTGACAAGGTTTTTAAGTCCACCCAGCTGGCCAGAACAGTCTATTCAACAAATGGTGCTGGGAGAACTGGATATCCATATCCAAAAGAAAGAAAGAGGACCCCTATCTCACACCTTATACAAAAATTAATTCAAAATTAAACAAGGATTTAAATACAAAAACAACTACCATAAAACTCCTGGAAGAAAATGTTGGAAAACATTTTCAAGATCTTGTTGTAGGTGGTGGTTTCTTAAATCTTACGCCCATAGCATGAGTAACAAAAGAAAAAAAATAGATAAATGGTACCTAATTAAAATTCAACATTTTTGCACCTCAAAGGACTTTGTCAAAAGGATGAAAAGGCAGCTGACTTAATGGGAGAAAATATTTGGCAATCGCATATCTGATAAGCGTTTAATATCCACGATATATAAGGAGATCTTACAACTCAACAATGAAAAGACAAAGTACCCGATTAATAAATAGGTAAAAGACTTGAAAAGACAACTGTCCAAGAAGAAATTCAAATGGTGAAGAAACACATGAAAAATTTTCAACATCATTAGCAATTAGGGAAATGCAAATCAAAACTACAATGAGATATCATTTCACACCTATTAGACTGGGTGCTATTAAAAAGCTGGAAAACTGTAAATGTTGGAGAGGATGTGGAGAGATAGGAATGCTTATTCACTGTTGCTGGGAATGTAGAATGGTACAGGCATTGTGGAGGACAGCTTAGGAATTCCTAAGGAATTTGAATATAGACTTGCCATGGGACCTGGCAATGTTCATAGCAGTGTTATTCACAAGAGCCAAAAGTTGGAAACAACAACCCAGGTGTCCATCAACTGATGAATGGATAAACAAATTGTGATGTGTACACACAATGGAATATTATGCAGTGGTAAGAATAAATGAAGTTGTGAAACATATGACAACATGGATGAACCTGGAGGCCATTATGTTGAGTGAAGCAAGCCAGACACAAAAGGACAAATACTATATAATTGCCCTATTATGAACTAAATATATTATATAAAATATAAATATATTATGTGAAATATGAATATGGGTAGAAGTGCATATAAGACTGTTTTTCTTTGAAGCTGAGCAAATATAAGTTAATAGTACAAAATGATAGTATAAAAAAACCCAAATATTCTCCTAAGTGAAGCAGGCCAGACAGATTACTACAAACTGCATGATTCCATTTATGTAAAATGTAAATATAAATCAATTTATAAAGATGAAATGAGATTAGTGGTTTTGTAGATCTGAGGGAGGAATGCTTTGGGCATGGAGTCTTTCTTTTTGGAGTAATGAAATTGTTCTAAAATTTTTGAGATGATGAAGGTACAACATTGTGATTATTCTAAAAGCCAGTGGCTACACACTTTGGATAGAATTGCCAAAAACAGCAGCTATGTTCAGTGGCGGAAGCATAGAGAGATTGGGAGGTGTGGAATTTTCTTTTTTGTTTGTCTAGTTTTTTGTTTATTATTATTATTATTGAAATAATGAAAATGCTCTAAGAATGATTGAAGTGATGAATGCACAACTATATGATTGTAGCAAATAGCATTGATTGTCCACTTTGGATGTTTTGTATGTTTATTAATATATATCAAGAAAATTGGTTTGTTAAACAAAAGTCAAGAATGTAAAAGAATTATAGTGAAAGAGAATGAGGAAGGATCTTTCAGATCTGAAAATTTTCTTTTCCCATATCATATATAGGAATTCTCTATGGATGGCAAAGGTTGGGAAATGACAAGCACCTGTAAGGAATTTTAGGCACAAGGTTCTAAACTTTACATTTAGCAGTGCTCTTTTTGAAGCATTCTGTACCAAATTGGAGGTTAGGACATTTCTTCCAAAACTATTTCTGAGTTTCATTTGACCCATTTTTACTGGGAGATCCCCGGGATCGAACCCAGGTCCCTCCATATGGGAGACGGACGCCCAATCATTTGAGCCACATCTGTCCTGCTATATCTCTTAAGAGTGACCAAAGATACCTAGAGTTATAGTCATTTCCCATACAGGATGGTCATATAATAAATCAGGCTTAGTTTATCACCAGCATTCTAAAAACCTGACCTAGGGAGTAAACCTAGGTCTGGGGACACATGCATGGTTTCTAATATAGCAAATGTTTAGCCTTCCCTGATTATCACAAAATCAGGACAGTGAGAATATTAACACATCATCAACTCTTTATGAATGCTTTTTACGAGTCTCAAGTTTAGAAAGAGGGGAATAAAAATCAATAAATATATCTATCATATTGATTTTAGTGATGTTTTTGTAGAAATATTTATGTGTCAAACTTATCAAATTGTAATATAAAATATACTTTACATCTGTGCAGTATATCTTATATCAAGTATGCTGATGAACAAAAAAAGAATGATGCCTATTTGTTTGCCTTTAGACAATTGGTAGATTATGTAGGCATTTACTGACAAGTGGTAGAAGCATGTTTTATAGGGGAAATCATTAATTACTTTACTAGACATAGAAATAAAACCTCTTATGATAAGGCTTACATAAGTAAGTCCATAACTATCTCTCAGAACTCAGCCTCTGGAAACTTTTTTCCTTCACCCTTATCTGTGAGGAATCTTGACCTCTTGGTCTTTGATAGCTTTTTTCTTCCATATTATTATCTGACACCCATGGCCTTGCAGCCTGCCCTGTGACCTATATTTTCCAAATGCTCATGATTTGTATTTCCTAATTTCAATTGTAACCAGATTCTATTCCCTCACATTCAGTCCCCTAATGTCCACCCATTTTCAAAGCTTTCCCATCAATTTTTACCACCTTTACTTTTACAACCTGAAAGTGGCCATCTGGTGGCAAATTGAAACACATACCAACGAAACTCAAGACATACAAATTAATTAATGTTTTAAATTTGGAAACCCCACCCTATATATATGCCATTTTGAAAAATTAAATGGAATATAACTTAAGGGATGCCACTTTCCCTGTATTGGGGCACTAAATAATAACTGTGATTTGCAATGCAGTGCCTGTACAAATCAGTCTGTGAACAACTTAGTATATACTCTAAATATTGCATTTTAGTGCGTTGTTGATATATATAAACACTACCTCCTTCCTCTCTTAATACATTCCAGACAAATACAAATATAAGAACAATGCCTACCATTTTCTTTCCTCATTTAGAATTAAACCTGAAAGATCTGCATTTCTTCTTTCACCCAAACTTGAAAATGTTCTCCACAGATCGTAATACCAGTAGCTGACGCTTCCAAAAGTAAATTGTCTCCCTATTGCTGGAATTTCGGGATTCATAACAGGTTCCATGACAGTAGTTGCTACACATTATATCTCTGTTATTTGCCAGATGTTGTCTAAGTGATTTGTCTATATATCTCTAATATTGACATCAACTAGCAAAGCAGGAATTATTATAATGCTTTTACAGATAATGGCTGAGATGCAGATGATTTGTCGTTAGTCACAAAGTTAATAAAGAGTTAAGGCAGAATTTTAAACCGGAGCCTAAATTTTCCCCTAAGTCAAACAAATTTATCACATTCTTCACATAATATGAGATAAACTTCACCATCTTAAATTTCAACCAACAGCTTTATAATCCTGATTATTCATTCATGGAGCAGAATTATGGGGAGAATTATCCCATCCTTTGCAAACAAAATCAATCAACCAATAAAATAAGATATAATAAACTGTACAATCTTTTAAACATCGGTTTAACTATAAATTGATTTTAACAAAATACACATGAGTGTTTACCAAGATTTCTTAAACATAACTTTTTATATATATTTTCTCCCCTTTTGATTTACTATAAACCATGGTTTAACTGAATTGTTTTAGCAGAACACACATTTGAAAGTAGGACATTTATTGAAACTGAATTTTTGTTTATAGCATACTATCAAAACCACTAAGCCCTGGATGGTCACTGGACACTAACCACTAGCACTCAGTACCACTAAGTAAATCTTTAGAAAGGTACATCAGCAAGCCTGATTTATGCTGTTGTTTTCAAAAGGTTTTCACCCAAATAGGAATAACAAATCCATCAAAGCCTCCTACCCCTTTCTTTACTTAACCCCCACTCTTTCTACATGCACAATTCAATTGATTGACTTATTAAAATTAGGCTCAAAATGAAGCACTTCCTTGGAAAATCAGAGATCTATGAGAAATACTGAAAAATAATCAGATTTGAGTCGCCCCCAACTCCTTTGCACTGTAACCAAGGAGTATGAAAGAGAAACAATGAATATTGATTAGCTTAGGTTCAAGTAAGACATCTGATACCTAGAGAAAAATACGCAGGAGAGCGAATAAAGCGGTAGTCACACTTCTGAAGAATGAAGCTGGTAGATTGCAAGTGACAGGTTCAATTACTGGCCCATGGACCACTGACACATCTGCCTTAAACTCTGAGGAATCGGCAGTGGGAAAAGGATGAATAACTCTTAAGAGTTAGAGAAAATATGTAACCACTCAGGCAGAAAATTAGCAATTACATTTTGTGCCATCAGTAATAACTATTTCAACAAAGATCTTAGGTTAACGTCAGACTGTTTGACAGTATATCAAGCATTACACCTGTATTCAATCAGTAACCACATCCCTCAACGTGATACTGAGCTGTTTAGTTCAAACGTGGCTTGTTCAGTGATAAGCAAGATGGCTGACATATGGTACAGAAGTATGCAAAAGCAATTTACTTCACAGTTTTGATGCTGGCTGTTGAAAATTAAAAAAAAAATTCTGTAAAATTCAGACAGTTGCAACTTGTCTTTTCAGGTGTTACTTTGATGTTATCTTTTCTTTTCAGTAATAAATAAAATTACAATTTGTATTGAAGAAAAGGTGGCAAATTAGATGGTAACTTAAGTAAGAATTTCTGGAAAGGAATTCTTCACATTTAGAGTTAAGTAAAACACCAACTCTATAAAAGTATAAATTCATGATATTGTTATTAAGTGAAAGGGAGAGAATCAATAGATGATAAATTTAAAGCAGAGTCATAGAAATTTGAATCTGTAATTAATTTATTATCATCTCTCTGTTCTTAATTTACCTGGTCTAATATTGTAAACATAATCAATAATTTTTAAATTAAAATTCTTATTGAAAAAATATGGATTTCTTAAGAGCATATAAATATACAGAATTTAAGCCATAGGCCCCATTACTTTATACTTTTATACCAGCATATACTAAAAAATAATAATGATAATGCAAATAAGCCAAATAAAAGTGTAAATCAGGATTAACAAAAAATGACAATTCAACAAATACCTAATTAGAAGATATAACCTGCAAATAATAGTAAAAATATTACTAGTTTAGGTAGTAACTGATTTAGCACCATTATTTACCATATATAGAGTCCCAAAAATGTATTGTGATACAGCTTTTATAAGATATAATAAAACAGAGATGAGATCTTACTCATGAAAATCCAGTCAGATATAGGATGTTGTCATCTTTGTAGCCAAACCAGTTATACATTTTTAAAAGTGTTTGTTATGGATTGATTCATGTCCTCCACAAAGACAAGTTCATATCCTAATCCCAGGTCCTGTGGATATGGACTCATTTACAAAGTGGATCTTTGAAGAACTTATTATTAAGATGAGGCCGAACTGAATCCAGGTGGGCCTTAATCCAATATGACTTAAATCCTTAACAAGCAGAGAAAATTTGGATAGGGGGGATAGGAGTGAGAAGTAGACAGACGGCCATGTGACAGAGACAGAGGCTGAGTTACGGTTTTACAGCCAACTACCATTAGATCACTGTGGACGTCAGCAAAATCATGATTCTGCCAACACCTTAATTTGGGAATTACAGCCTCCAAAACTGTGAGACAATAAATTCCTGTTATTTAAGTCTACCAGTCTGTGATATTTGTGGTAGCAACCCTGGAAAATTAAGACAGTGTTTGCATGTAATTAGATTTCCTCAAATTAGAGCATAGATGAATTTTATTATGTCCTGACATCAGATTCATGTCACTGATGTCTCAGCACTAAGAAAATGTAACAAAGGATTAAACTATTCTCGTATAACATGTAATCTTTTATGGTAATTTATTGTGGCTGGTGTCAGTTCAATTATACATATGAGGGTATATAATATATTTATACAGGAAATATATTATATTTACTTTACATATATAATATATAATGACTTACATATTATACTTTATATGCATATTTATATGCAAATTAATTAACTAAAATATCATATTGATCTGCCCTTCAAAATTGTTTTGGAAGAAACAGACCATAAGGAGGTCAGCAGAGAAATGATTCTTCTCAAAGACTCTTCAAGAAATGTCCTTGAAGACACAGAAACATCTGTGCTTGCTTGTGTGTGATTCTCTCCTCCATAACTATGAACACACACATACAAACACAGAAAAATTAAGATAATGATGAAGATGTTAATGATAGTTGAAATCTAAGTTCTATGGAAAGCCCATTATTGTATTCAATTTACATGAGAGTATAAATGCAGAAGAATTAGACAATATGTTGCCTTATAAAGCAGATATTTTTACAGAAAGTTATATTTGGAACAAATATTTCTAAATCACAGACATTTTACATGCTTGAGAGTATAAGTCTGTGGAAATCATATGCAGATCATTTTTAAAAAGTGAAGACTTTTTATTTATTGTTTCTTTACTTATTCTGACAAATTCAGAATGCATGTGTTTATATTTGTGTTCTTAATGCAGGCACACCTAAGCTGACTGCATAAATTCTGATACATGCCTACATTAGGGGACTTACACCAGGATGCTTCTGCATGACGGTTTGTTATCTAGGTAAGGAAGAGGACAGAGAGAATAATAACAATAATTTTTGCTCCTCAAATGCAAGTGCGCCACTGTAAGCCTTGACAATAGCATAGTCTGTTCTTGCATTCAGCTGCACTACCTCCAATATTTGTTTCTTACCTGGGATTCAACCCCTTTGAAACATTGTAAAATATGCAAAATTTATTATCAGCACTTTCTAATTTCCTATTTGGTTTTTCCTACTCCCTATTCCTGGTTCCCAAAGTACTTCTGTCTCATCTCCTTCTAATCAATGTTCAATTTCAGATAGCTATAAGGTTGGGAAGGATTTGAATGACTACTTCTCATTAAGGTATACATGATTGATTGATTCTTGTACTCTCTTTTCCGGGGCATTTGCATTTTAATAGGGGATAATTCTTTCAGGGGGAATGAGTTCTATAATAGTGTTAATTCAAACTAGAGTGATAGGACAGTATGAGGGGAACTTGGAATTGGGAAACCTCTTGGTATGTTTTTCTCAAGGTCATATACAAATATTCATTACCTTTCGAGAGTTCAAAACTTTACCCTTTATCTTGGATTCTAGTCTCTCCAAGGCTGCAGTTATTTTCTGGAAGTATCTTCAATACAGATGTAATTACATTAACTTTCTTCACTTACACTAATTCAACGCCACTAATGTAACCTTGAGTGTACAGCAGCCTTAATATTGAAAGACTCTGAGGTAGGTGGAATCAAAAGCCAAAATAAAGCAAGCAAAAAAAAAAAAAGCAACTAACACAAATACATAAAACCACAAAATTTTGCAGTGAGACAATCTAATCAGCCATCCTAGCAGTAATATTTATATACCTCCCAGCACCTTAGTAAATATTGTTTTATGTACTTCAACTATTCTTTCAGCTTCAAGGAGATAAAAGATTTCTAAGTACCCTTGTGCTGTGCAACTCTAGTAAATAAAATGTACAGTAGACTTATAACTCTCCCAAAGAGACATAAAGATCACATCATACACATTCTTATTCTACATTAAAACAATCTTTATGAATTGTAAATCACATATAATTCCTAGGAAAGAAAATACACATGAAGCTAACTGACAACTTGTTTGTCTCCTTACCACAAAGGACACAATTTTAAATTGCATTACTCATATATCACTACATTTTTATAAATTCATTTACTGTAAAATCATAGCAGTCCCAGAGTAATTCTTTTAAATTAAGCAAAATAATATAAATTGACTGAGTTAACGTATATCATCAGATTGAATTGGGACAGAAAATTATAGGTCACCCAAATAAAACATCCTAATTGGTAAGGGGACAGTCCAAAAATTAATGCAATTTCATCAGTTTAAGGAGGCATTGGGTATAAACTCATACTAACTAGAATTGTTATACATGTAACTCATGAGACACTGAAAAGCTAAATTCATGTCATTAACTTAACTGCTATATGAATGATATAATGTTTCTATCTAGAAACAGCTAGAAACATGTAGGGATATTTTAGTTATATGGCACTATTTTAAAAATTATTGATATTTCTAGACAACAGAAATTTATATTTTAAATGCCATTTTTCAGTGGTATCCATAATTTAAATGTCTATGGTTGACTAGAGTGTAGGATCCTAATCATAACTTTTATTTCATTCAAATCCACTTTAGTGATTTGGAATTCTTTACTACTAGGTGAAGAATTCCAAATACCGGCAGAATGACTGTATTGTTTTGTGTAGATTCCTTTTGAAACTGAAGGAAGAATGTGCTCCTTTGAAAGTCTGTATAAACTGGATATTGCTGGATCTAAAAATTGGTTGTAAATATCAGTAGTCAATCTAAAACTTGTATGGTCTACCTATATTTATTTTAAATTTGAACTTTAGATTTGTGAATATGCAAGTGAGCTCAAACATTGATGTTCTTTTTTTAGAAAAGCTTAAGCAATATATATCCCCCTGGAAATGACAAAACAGAAGAGACTAGAGAATAGTCTTGGCTGAGGACAATACAGAACATATACAATTACAAACCATATATAGTGCTTGACAATTCCTAATTCTTTTATAGTTGTTTATAGATTCCCTTTAGATGGTGAAGCTCATGCAAATGGAGAGAATTTGATGAATCCTCACTCTAGTTATGGCTGAATATATTTATGTTCCAAGAGAAGTCCCTCTCAAACAGCCTCAACCAATGAATTTTAATGTGGTCAAATATCAAACAAAACTCTTTTAAAATCTTGAAATACAGAATCACAACATATGTGGAAAGGCTGTCAAAAGCAGTGGGAAGTGAGCAGGAAGGCTTTGTGAGAAGATGTGGAGAAAAGGGTGGCACCACTGAAGAGCTCAGAAAAGAGTTAACTAATTTCATTTCTGAAAGATTAAGAGCACACTCTGAGAAGCAAACCTTAATCACATGTTTACAATACTGGCATTGGGATGTACCAGCTCGCAGCAGGAGCTTCCCAGGGCTTAAATCCGAAATGAAGGACAGAGAAGTCTGGGCTTGAAGAGGAGACCCACTGCTGAGTATTTTCAGAAAGCAGGCTATCTCTGTCTAAAAATTAGAAGGCACACCAAATTTTAACAGTTTCACAGCTGCCTGTTTCCATTGACTGGGAAAAATAAAAGCTAAATAGATTCACAAACAAAACACTAAATGAACTGAAAACCTACAAGAGGATCTTTATTCTTTCTTTACTCTAATCCACTCAGAATACATGCAAAGATACCACAAAAATGTATATAAAAGGCAAAGAAAAATCAAGTGGCAAGTAAAAATACCCAGCAGAATACCATTACAACAATGTAGATGAAAACTGGTTTATCATTCTGGCTAATTTAAAAAAAACTTATTGGGGCCGGCTCGATAGCCCAGTGGATAGGGCACCGGCATACCACATGGGAGGCCCCGGGTTCGGTTCCCGGGGACCTCTCCTAGCGGGCAGACCGCCTTGAGAATGGCAAGCCGCCATGGGTGGGCCAGAGCCACCGTGGGCAGGGCAAAAAACTGCCACGGACAGGGCAAAAGCTGCCACGGGCAGGGCAGGTCGCCCGCTAATGGAACGCAGCCAGCCACCCGCAAACTGAAAGCCGGCCGTGAATGGAAGCAGAAGCCGCCCACAAGTGGGGAAAGCCATGCCTGCACAGTGACCAGTCTCGGTGCGTCGCCGCAGCGGGGGGGGGAGGGGAGATATGTAATAAAATAAATAAATCTTTAAAAAAAAAACAAAAACACTTATTACTACTAAGTAAGTATAATCAGAGACATAGGAACTCAGGAAAGAGATGGTGTGAAAACATAAGGAGAAAACATATGAGCTGGCAGAGGTCATATTAAAAAATGGAATAAAAATAATCACATAAGGCCCGGCTAGATAGCTCAGTGGATAAAGAGCTCGCCGGTGTACCACATGGGAGGCCCCGGGTTCGGTTCCCGGGGACCTCTCCGAGCGGGTAGACGGCCTTGAGAAAGGCAAGCCGCCGTGGGCGGGCTGGAGCCGCCGTGGGCAAGGCAAAAAGCCGCCACGGGCAGGGCGGAGCCCCCACGGGCATGGCAAAGTCACCCGTGAAAAGCGGAGCTGCTGCCCGCGAAAGCGGAAGCCGGCAGCCTGCAAAAACATGGAGGACTGCTGCCCGCGAAACATGGAGCGGAGCCCCCCGTGGAAACGGAATGGAGCCACCCTGGAACGGAACGAGCCACCGCCGTGGAGGGCCGACTCGGCGCGTCGCCGCGGG